>JAEQBH010001556.1:0-115148 GCA_016808115.1 Tetrastigma voinierianum
GTCAATCAACTTAGACTACTGACTCTGATTGTGCTATAGAGCACAAAAGTTACTAAAATTGCCGTGTACAATACGTGACGTACAGTATCCTGGAAACTTTTGAAAAATAATAAAGGAATAAAAAAAATCTAAAAATAAAAAAGTAATTTAAAAATAATCCTAAATATAATATAATTTTTTTTTCATATTAACAAAATAATTTAGAAAGTGTCTTTTTAAAAGACACTTTTTAAAAATTTTAAAATTAAAATCTCTTAAAAAGACTTTAACTTAAATTCAAAATTTTAAAATTGGGGAAAAATGTCTCTTCGTAAGATCGATTCAAAACTTTCAATTTCAAAATTATAGCAGCTTTTAAAAGATATTTTTAAGATAATATTTTAATAATTTATAAAAGTCATTCCTTGGGCATAATGCTCAAAAAATTCGAAAACTGTCAACTTAAAATTCAAAATTTTTAAAATTATAGAAAGTGTCTCTTCAAAGAAATTTTCATTGTTAATTCAAAATATTCAAAATTATAAAAATGTCTTTAAAACTTTCAAAATTATAAAAGTGTTTTTTCAAAATACACTTTTAATATAACATTTCAATAATTTAGAACTTAAATTCAAAAAATTTTAAATTATAGAAAGTGTCTTTTCAAAAGACACTTTCATTGTTTTCAAAATTATAAAAATGTCTTTTCAAAAGACACTTTTAATATAACATTTCAATATTTTACAAATTATCTCTTTCTGAGTTTTTAAATAGTGTTTCTTCAAGAGACACTTTTCATTATCTCAGTTTTTAAAAAATGCTTATTGAAAACACTTTCAACTTAAATCAAAATTTTAAAAGATCTTTAAAATACACTTTTAATGTAAAATTTTAAATTTTTTAAAAGTGTCTTTTCAGAAAATATTTTTCACATGACAAAAACTACATAACATTTAAAAATATTTCTAAGCTTATATTATTTGAGGGATTTTTTTTTTTTTTTTACATTAAATATCTAAAAAGCCCCAGTATCCTGTGTACGTAGGTATATTGATCACAACAAAAAAGCTAGGATTTTGGTGTATATTTTCGTAATGGTGATGGACTGGGTTTAACTTTCAAACCCATGATAAAGTAGATTGCCCATAAATATGGGGCGCAAAAGAACTAATTCAAAAATAGCTTATCCCTCTTTTAGGGGTATTTGTTTACTATTTTAAAAAACTGTTTGTTGTTATAAAAAACAAGGAAAGTAAAAACAACACAAATAACATATTTGGGTTTCAGTTAAAACGTTAAAATCGGATAATGAAAACAGTTTATAAAAAACACTAAAATAGTATTTTCTATGTTTTCAAAAACCATTTTAAAGAACGATTTTAAAAAGTATGAACCAAAGAAACTCTTAATTTTGAAGAAATTTACGTAAACATAGGCTTGCAGCTTTGAATACTTCTGGACTGTGTCAATGGCCAATGCCCAATGCCGCAGATCTGCAAAAGCCATGAAGATGTAGTCGGAGCATATATACTGCATCTGGGAAGTAGTACTGCTTGACGTTGGAAGATTAATTTTCTGCTTAAAGATACAATTTTTTTTTTTTTTAATGTAAACTGTGTTTGGAGTATTCCCTTTCCTATTTTATATCCACTAAACATAATTCCCTCTAAGCTTTGATGCTAAGGCTACGTTTAGAATCCAAAAATACTTGGGAAAAAAATAATAAGAAAAATAAATTTCTCAATATTTTGGTTCATTATAAAAATCATAAAAGAAAATCAAATATAATAAAAAAAATTCCTCAAAATATTATATATTTAAAATTTTCTAGTTATTATATAATAGAAAGAGAAAAATAAAATGAGTTTAAATAAACATATATAATTAATTTATTAATTTTAAACTTATTTTTTTATTTACTTCTTTCCTTGCATTTTTCCTCCTTATTTTCTTTATTTAGTTCTTTCCACGTTCGAAAAGAAGCCAAAGGAAATATCTAAAATATAAAGACGAAAATAAAGATGAAAGTTGGAAACTGAAAGAAATGTGGAGTAAAACAAAACAGGTTTAAATTTAATAAATTAATCTATATATTTATTTAATGGTTTTTCTCTATTATATTATAAGGATTAAGAAACTTAAAAATATATAAGGGGATGTGTATTGGATTACGACTTTTAATGACTTTTATGGAATTATAAAATTTATAAAAATCATGATGTATTGGATTACGATTTTTAAAGACTATAAAAGTTATGGTGTATTCGATTAAAACTTTTAAAAAATCTATAAAAGTCATGACGTATTTGATTAAGCACTTTAAGAGTTTAAAGTTTTTATAAAAGCTCACACAGATTCACTCAAGACTTTTTATTTTAAAAGTTTCATGTTTTAGTCATGGTGTATTGAATTAAGACTTTTATAAACTTTTAAAAGTATACCAGTATTGAAAAAGTCATTAACTTTTATAGACATTAGACTTCTATTTACTTTTAATTACTTTTAATGACTTTTCTAGTATGAATATAAATACTCACCTTTTCAAATTCTTTTATACTTTTCTGCAAGATTTAAAACGACTTTTTCTTTTGTACTTTTCTGCAAGATTTAAAACGACTTTTTCATTGAAGTAAATCAGATTTTTTTTAGAGATAAGGGTTTAACCCTATGAGTTAGATAATTTTTTAAAACTCATACGGTTCCTAAAATTAGATAATTTTTTAATTCTTCATATTTTAAGAACTAAAAAGTTAAAACAATATAATTGTTCCTAAAATAACATACAAATTTTTTTTTAATGTTTTACATACAAATATAATATTTTAAGAACTAAAAATATTATAATCGTTTTCAAAAAAATATATCAAAATCAAAATCAAATACAAATATAATATTTTGAGAATTAAAATGATGTATATTTTTTCTGTGAATCATAGTTTTATTCAAATACACCTTCTTGTCTCATTCAAAATATAAATCAAAGTCAAAATTATAATAACACGCTCACGTCGAAATGTATATAAATATATGGTTCTCCAAGATTTTCATTCACCATCCATAAAGGAAGAACATTTGAGGAAGAAGAAAAAGTTATATTCGCTTTCTAATCATCCTATCTTATCTTACTCGGCAAAATTTCTTCTTCTTAATTCATTTTATTGTTTTCTTCTTCTCGATTCATTAGCAGCAGAGATCTATTCGTATAACATAAAATCCATTCATTATCAGGCAAAGTTATTTGTATGTAATATAATTTTTTGGAGGTAAAGGTTTAACCCAAGATCTGTTCGTATTGTAGTCATTTGAATAACTGATTTTTTAATTTTGCTCTAATTCTAAAATCATATATATATATATATATATATATATATATATATATATATATATATGTATATTATGGGGCCATAAATAAAATATAATTTTTTTGTTCAAAATATAGTTCTTGATTTTTATAAAATCACATATGTATTGTTTCATATAAGTATGTGAATTAAAATAATTTTACATGATTAATGTTAATGTTAAATCACATCAAATACATCTTTCTTATATTTCATAAATTGATAAAATTTTTAAATTAGGAAAGTTTGAAATTTGATAAATTATGAATTTTGATTATTTAAATAAGGAAAAAAAGAGGAATTTGTAATTCTTGGAAATTTAAAAAAAAAAAAAAACTCTTAGAAGTGATAACTGGAATTATAAATTTGAGATTAAATAAAATATAAAAATAAATAAATACAAATTTATTTTAAATGTCTGTAATTTTAAAAATTTATGAAAATATGAAATAAAAGAAGTTATGAAAATTTATTTATTCAAACCTATTTTAAATAATGTTGGTACTTTTTTGGACAAATTATTTAATTATGATATTTTACTTTTATTTATTTTTATTAAAAATATTAGTTGGTTGTAGTTATATTTAAGTTTATAAAATTTGTAAAGTCTAATAATATCTTATAAAATTTACAAAGTTTATGTGTCATTTAAAATAAATCTATAAAAGTCATTCATAGATTTACAAACTTTATAAAAGTCTATCAATATCTACAAAATTCTATTAAAATCTATAAAATTCTTTTAATATAAAAGTCTATGAAAGTCATTCATATATTTACAAACCTTATAAAAATCTATAGAAGTCCTTTAAAAATCTATCAATCTCTATAAAATTCATCATCTTAAAAAAGTCTATAAATGTCATTAAAAGTCTTAATCCAATATACCCCTAAATTAAGAAATTTTGATTATATATATATATATTCATTTTCAAGGATGAAACCAATATAGAAAATTATTTTCCTTAGGCGTTTTGTTTCTTTTGCCTAATACTTCTTGGAGTTCCAACAAGGAAAGGCTTAGCATGACCATTGAACGAATCTCACCCGTATCATCACTGTACGTTTTAAGTCTTTTCTAGCACCCAACTTTGCACCAAAGAGTCAATCTTCTAATACTACCGACCGACCATGATTGTGATAGAGCAGAAAAGTGACTTCTCCAGGGTTGACTAGATCTTGAGGCCGTTTACCACCGTTCTCTAAGAAAAGGGCGAGAGCTTGGAGCGGAGATAAGTCATGTATTAATGTTATCAAAAATGGCATCATCCATCTCCTCCTCTTCTGTGTTGCTGCTAGCAGGGGTGCTGACATGGATGGCGGTTACCATGACAACATCCTCATATGCTGCTACAAATGATTCATCATCTATGGAGGATGAGAAAGGGGCTCTCCAAGAATCGGGTTGGTGGTTTCACGATACTGCTTCACACCATTGCCACTGGTATGGCGTAATTTGCAATGAGGCCGGAAGTGTCACCGCCATACTTCTCACTAATTACCACAAAGGATTGGGAGATCTTACCAGGTTCAATTTTTCTTCTTTTCCCAACCTTCACCGTCTTTATCTTAGCTACTGTGGACTCAATGGTAGCATCCCGGAACAAATCGGTACTCTTACTAAACTCACCTATCTCAATCTATCCGAGAATGATCTTGTAGGTGAGCTGCCTCTCTCATTGGTTCACCTCACCAGATTGAAAGAACTCTATATCTTTAATACTAAGGTCACGGGTTCTATACCTCCAGGGATCGGGAACCTGAAGACCCAGTTCATTCAGACCAGCGGCAACCGCCTTGTTGGCGCCATCCCGTCCAGTCTTGGCCAGTTAGCTAATCTGGAATATCTGAAACTTCATGGCAATTTCTTTAACAGCTCCATTCCTCCCGAAATGGGGAATTTGAAGAAGCTGATTGAACTTAACTTACATGCCAATAGCATAGTTGGAGCTATTCCTTCATCTTTGATTCATCTCACCAGTCTGAAACGTTTAGACCTTAGCGAGAATCAAATCAACGGTTCAATCCCTCTTGAGATTGGGTATATGAAACAGCTAGATTTTCTTCTTCTCAGAAACAACCGTCTTGTTGGGTCGATCCCATCATCGTTTGGTCGTCTCACCAATTTGACTTCTCTGGACCTTAGCGACAATCAAATTACCGGCTCGATTCCCGGTGAAATCGGGAACTTGAATTTGGTTGAGCTTTCGCTAACGCGGAACAACCTTAGCGTCCTCTCTTCATCTCTGGGCGATCTTGTCAGTTTGAATTATTTGCGTCTTGGAAGCAATCAAATCAAAAGTTCCATCCCTCCAGAAATCGGAAATCTGAAGGAGTTGAACGCTCTTGACCTGAGTGATAACTTAATCGGTGGAAGGATACCTTCCCAGTTGGAAAACTTGAATAGATTGAGTGTCTTGAATCTCTCCCACAATAAACTATCTGGCACCATTCCTCCTCTTACACATATCTTCAATACTACACCAATTATCGATCTGTCCTACAATAATTTGAAGGGTCACATAATCCTTGAGTTGCAACTCGCATATGGGCAGGGCCGCGCAAGATTGGAACACAACAAAGGCTTATGCGGTAACATCAAAGGTTGCCACCAGCCTGGCCGAAGACGAGACAGAAGAACCACACTTACCATTGTCATGATTTCTATATCCGCCGCCCTGTTTCTTTCGTTAGCCTCCATGGGAATATTGTTCTTCATTTTTCGCGGGAAGATCACGAGAGAGACAAAAACTCCTACAAAAAATGGAGACATTTTCTCCGTATGGAATTACGACGGAAAGATCGCCTACGAAGATATCATCAGCGCGACGGAGGATTTTGACATGAAATATTGCATAGGAAGCGGAGGATACGGGCATGTGTACAAGGCACAGCTGCCCGGCGGAGCAATTGTCGCATTGAAAAAGCTCAACACTTCAGAAATGGAGGAAATAAGTATTACTTGCAGGGAAAGTTTTCGAAAGGAAGTGCAGATACTGTCGGAGGTACAGCATCGGAGCATTATAAAACTCCATGGGTTTTGTCAGCACAGAAGATGCATGTTTCTGATATACCAATACATGGAAAACGGAAGCTTATTCTCAATGTTGAGGAATGAGGGGGGAGCTGTGAAGTTGGAGTGGGTTAGGAGGGTGAAGATTGTTAAAAGCATTGCTTATGCCCTCTCCTATCTGCATCATGACTGTACCACACCCATAATTCACAGGGATATCTCCAGCAGCAACATTCTTTTGGACTCACAACTCAATGCTTTCGTCTCTGATTTTGGTACTGCTAAACTTTTGTATCCAAATACATCGAATCAAACCCTTCTTGTTGGCACTTTCGGCTATATCGCACCAGGTACTCCTACTATATAATTCACTGTTTTTAATTAGGTTCTGTAAATATATTGCAGAGTCCATGGAGAACAGGGGTTTGTTTGGTGGTTGTTTTTTAAAAATGTTGTTGAATATAGTTTTTGAAAACATAGAAAATAGTTTTTAAATATGAAGAATATTATTTTATTGTTATTTGAAAACTGTTCTTATTATGTGAATTTAGTGTTTTATATATATATTGCAAAATAAACATCAGATAGGAAGATAATAAACAAAAAAAATAACAAGAATATAGAAATTTACGTTGTTCAACCAATGTGAACTACATCCACGGACAAGGACTCTTATTAATTGCGGCCCTCACCTTTCGTCACCATCACAAATCTTACAAAAAAAATTCTCTTTCGGATCGAGCTCTCAAAATATTTTGGGTCGGGTTAGGTCGAGTCGCCACAAAATTCTGTTAATTTAACAATTCTACACCTTTCCTTGAATTTTCCAAAGACATCAATATCAAAAAACACTCTCTATCATCCATGCCCCAAAGGGCCTCATGCTATGTGAACGATTACCAAGTCCAAGCTATGCTTGAACTTTTCTATAGGCAACAGCTTAGTCAACATATCAAATGGATTATCTATTATAGTTGTCTTCTTTATGGCGAAAATATTACCCTCAGTGATATATCTAATGAAGTTCAACCTGACATCATTATGCTTCAATCTTTCATGATAAACTAGATTTTTTTTCCAAGTTCAATGCACTTGACCATCACAATAAATGATAGGTTTGTGCATATCTAAACCCAAACTACCAACAAGACCGTTCAACATAATACCTTCTTTCACTCCTGTCAATGACATATTCAGATTCAGTTGTTGACAAAGCAATTGTAAACTATAATATTACTTTCTAACTAATAGCACAACCAAAAAAGATAAATACACATAACATATTAATAATCTTCTTCTCAAGAGATCTCCACCATAACCAGAATCTGTATCTGTATAGCCAACAATATCACTAGTAGAACCATTAGAATCATAACCCAGATATAAGTTACGCTCGTACCTCTCAAGTATCACATAATCCATTTAACAGCTTCCCAATGAGTTATTCCAGAATTACTCATAAATCTTGCTACTTGCACTAACCGTATGTGCTAGGATCTGGCCTAGTTCACACCTATATATATATATATATATAGAGAGAGAGAGAGAGAGGACATGACCACCCTACACATGGAAATATTATAATGTAAGCACATTTCTTCTGATAATTTTTATTTCAGAGCTTGCTCTACACTACACAGTCGTCACTGAGAACAAGATGTTTATAGTTTTGAAGGGAAAAGTGCTGGGAAGTAATGATGGGCATGCATCCAAAAGAAGTCACCAGTTATCATCAGCAGCAGAAGCAGCAGCTAAAAAACATAAATGATGAAGAATATATTGACCCACGACTTGCAGCTCCAGAAGATCCACAAGTAATTAAAGATGTTATTATAAAGAGCTGTTTCCCAAATGCATATACACTCCGATCCGGAATCGCGCCCAACGATGCAGCATGTGTCCAGGGAGCTGCTTGTCTCTCCTTCCCTGACTACTCCCTTTAACCTGCCCTTCCATGACATCTCATTCTGGCACCTCGCCTGCGCTGATCAGGATGCTAAATTAGTTGCGTTTATTTATTAAGTTGCATGTATCAGTATGACAGCCAGTACGTGGTTGGGCTCTCTGCCTTTCTAAAATGTTTTCAGGAATTGTTTCTGAAAATAGTTAAAACAAGAGCTTTTTTTCCTTGGGAATCAGGTTACCAATATGTTAATGGCATAAAATGCATGAAGGAATGGAAAATATATGGTTTTAAAGCATGTCAAGAAAAAATAATTAGTTTCACATAAAGGTACTATCTTAATTTATTAAAGGTATTATCTTAACTAAACATAGGTATTATCTTAACCAATTATGTAATTGGTTAAAGATAAAACTCTATCTGAAAATCAATTTTTTTTTTTTTTTTACATATTCTAATGCATATATTACGAGAATATTTCTCATTCTTCGTGCTCCTTTTATTTCCAAGTAAAATGATTTTTCGTGCTTCTTTTATTTCCAAATAAAATGAAAGACTCCTTTTCCGAGACTCGGGTTGCTGAAAAACAGAGAGCAATACGCGCATGTTGGCGTTGTTGGGCGGTGTGTTTTTTATTTTATTTTATTTTTTAATAAGAACCAATGCCATCAGAAAATAATAATAGCTATTTTTTCCTAAAGAATAAATATTTGTTTAGTAATTATTTGTTTAAATAGTTTTTAAACCTATTTATCATGTTTTACAAAATAAAAGTTTATTTTAAAACAACAACTAAAATATGTTATCTAACAACATTGTTTTTCCTGGAAATCACAAAACTGTTCACAAAACCAGTTCCCAAAATAATCCTAAATGACTAAAGAAATCCGTCCTTCTATAAGAAGATCAAGGTAATAAATAAGACACAATTCAATGATTGAGAAAAAAAATACAAAATTTCAGCCCTTTGAGCGCCCAATTTATATCAAAATATTTCCACGTACATATTCTCAAGCAAAATCAGCCGATGTGAACGCTATATTCCATTGGTGTACACTTCGGTAATGGTGATGGGTTGTATTCAACACTCAAACCCATCATAAATTAAATTGTCCATATGGGTTGGGGGAGGAGGGGGAAGAAGTAATTCAAAAATAACTCAAGCCTTTCAGTTTGGAAGAAATCACATACCCCTTGCAAGGAACTTTGAATATTTCTGGTCTGTGCCATTGCCCTGAGAAATTGAGCTCCCTCCCTGCAGATCTGCAAGAGCCATGAAGATGTAGTCGGAGAGGACTGCATCCAGGACCTGATCATTGAGAAGCAGAAACTGGATCTTGCAGCCAAAAATGTAAGCATGTAACCAACCATTCCATGTTGACCCACCAGCAAGCATCTCACTGAGATCTCCACCTTCTTCTTTACTTATCTTTCTCTGTATCTGCACGTTCTTTCACCTTCTTATGAAGCTTCTCTTTGAAAGACTTCCGTTTCTTTCCTGAAGAATGCGCACTACTGTCATCCCCTGCAATCAGATTGCTGCGTGGCAGTGGCAGTGACTCTTCCTCTGCATCATCGAGCTTCCAGTTGCACAAAAATTCCTTACCTCCAGTTTGTGGTGATAATGGTTCCCCTGCTCCAGGGAGCAAATGGTCAAAAGTCATGTTCCCATTGGAACCTCCCTTCCGTTCCAGCAGGACTGGTCTGGTCTTATTATGGTACCAAGAATACTCGGGTTCGGCCCAGCCCAAGATGGTCTTTGCATTTGTTAGTGCTGAGAAAGCCAGAAAAGCTGATCGAACCTGAAACAGCAATGACAATAGAAAATAGCTGACAATGAAGTGGCCTACAGTCGCTTTATGAGGTGCAACAGCTCCTTTACAATGGACTTCCAACAATATTATAAATACCCTTGTTGCCAACACACTGTTGGGCAGTATATGTGCCATGAGGAGGCCAATGAGAAACTTAAAGACATGTTTGATTCCTGTTTTTTAATAACAGTTTTTGAAAACACAGAGAATACTATTTTGGTGTTCTCTGAAAACTGTTTTTATTCTCTAAATTTAGAGTTTTCTGTATTCTCTGTTTTTCATTAAAAAAAAAAAAAAAAAAAAACTAGAAACCAAACATGTTCTCTCTGTTTTTTACTTTTTTTTGTTCTCCTTGTTTTTTAGAACGGAAAACAGTATTTGAAAACAGAAACCAAACAACCCTTAAGCTTTAGAGTTTGAGTAAAATAAATTTTTATCAAATAAAAATTATGTATTCTCCTTATTAATTCAAGCTATAAAAATAAAAATAGGCACATCAGCAAAAGGAATTCCAAAACCCTCCACTAACCAGCAAAATTTAGTGATAAACATTACAAAGTAAGAAAAGCAGAAGAATGGACCAAAAAGAAAATATAGCAGAACATACCTGGAAATAGTTAAAAGAACTTTTCCCAATGTCATTGACGGGTAGCTGATTCAAGAGGAAAAAATGTGTTCAGTGAATAATTAATGGCAAAAATATGATTCTCTGCAAGCCATCTCATGTTTTCTCATTTTACATTTTTAGTTTTTGTTCCCAATCACAATGGACTGCAACAAGGTGCAGAAATACGAGCCTTATGGTTTCATAGAAAAGCAAGAAGTGGAGAAGCCACTTTCTTTTTATAAAATGTCACTCTTCAAGAGAATATAATAAAAAAAATATTCTGGGGCATAACAGGTGGAACAAGAGGTGAGGGAGGAGGGAGAGAGCAATATAACCTGTGGGTCCTGTTGGAGATAAGAAACTTCTGCCCTGTATTTAAAAACCTAAAGAGAAGGCAAAAACCAAGGAACATAATAATTAGAGATAGCCCCAAATTAAGACAGGAAGAAAAGGGTCATCAGTTGGCATCATAAAGGTTTTTCCTTTTCTTACCCTTTGGCACTTTTCAAGAAGAAAGTTCCTGGTCCATTGCATGTTACACCAATATCCGCAGTGTTCAATTTGCATCCATAAAAGTCGAAGAAGTTTACCTATCTCCAGAAGAAACAGCTTGGTAAGAATGTAGAAGTTATAAAGTCCTGTCCTCTCCCCCAAAGACCAGAAGCTAAACCTCTCAAAAGAATATATATAACCAAACAAAAGTAATGCTAAACAAAGTACAATTCATGGTCCATATGAAAAAATATTTGTACTTTCAAGAGATCTACTTTTTCAGCATCAGACCATTCTCCACTGGATATGATTTTATCTTTTCTTGTGATATGCTAGTGGAAGGAGGCATAGGAACTCAATAACTATTTACTGCCTCTCAGGCTAATGCATTTATATAGAATTATAGACAGGTGAGATTGGTGATTATAAGTTCAGGTACCATATGCATAGTTACTACATGCTACAATGGTGAAAGCCCTCTTTTCTCCCCCAATTCATCAAACCATAAGTGCCTGATCACAAACTAAAATGAAAAAAATAATAATAATAAAATGTAGTCCCGATTTATCTCACCCAGTACATCAGAAATTAATCATGCCAAAATCAACAGCGGTCTACAACTTTGTGTTATCCACATTTGACTTATTTTCCAATCTCTAATTGAACATCTCATAAATCCACCATGTATGTTTTTATGCCACATCTATGTTTTACTGCTATAGAACACAATTGTGGAACAAGATTAACAAGAGAACACCAACAAATTAAGTCCAGCTTACTGATTTTGTGCTCCATCTTTAAATTCTAAACAAATTCCATTCTAATATTAAAAGACAAAAAATAAACTAAATTCCAAAGTCCCATAGTTCAAGAATCTCATATCAATCATCAGAATTAAAACTATAAACATGCAACCTTGGAATCCCAACTTAACAATACAAATCTCATCACAACTATGCAGGGAAAAGAGCGCACACTGAGAACAGGGATAGCAGAGGAACACATACCAAAAGGACTCCCAAGTTATGTTCTACAGAGGCATTCCACCCTTGGAGGTTCTGCTCCCAAGCATCATGCAGAGGAGGCAACAAATCATAAAAAAGAAATTGATAAATCTTAATCGAAAAAACATTGTATATATTGCATTTATCCAACGATTGCACAGCATTTACAGCAATGGAAAAGATGTTTCTATAAAGAAAAAAACAGGTATTTTCTAACATGCAAGTGGATAACCAAACATTTACAGGAATTTTTTTATAGAAGGATAACCAAACATTCTCTCTCTTGCACGTTAAAGTGAAGGGAAGATGGGAGTCCAGTCATTTATACTTTGGTGCTATTCACAAAGTTCCAGTACAATTCACAGGGAACAGTGGTTACAAGATTGATTTACTACCATGTTGTCACATTTTAAATTCTAAGATATAGAAAGGAATGAGAAACAGTTATTGGTACTCAGCAGTGGTACACCGAAGCAGTTGTCTTAATCAGACATTATTGTTATGTTACAGACACTTCAAGAATAGTATCAAAGATTTAGCATCCAAATCCTGAACAAGCGAAGACAACTTGATCATAGAAGTAGTTTAACATGGTTTGATAAGAAAAAGGAAGCATTTAATTGATACTCTTTTAGCATTTCTGTTAAGAAAAAGGCTAATATTCAACATGTAAGATTTTAAAGTTACAGACCTGCAACATTGCTATGAGCATAGCAAGGAGGGCATAAGACAATTCCACCAGATGATTACAGCATGAGGAAGCACAAAGATGCCCAAAGATTGGAACGGAAAACTCACCAGGGGTATGTGGAAAAACAAAAAAAGAAAAAAGGCATATTATTACATCACAAGAAAGGTAACAAAGGCTCACACCTCATTTAATTCTCGCTGTTGTAGAAAAACTTTCAAGATTAAACACAATGGCCGCAGTGGGGGCCACTTTGATATAGCATCCTGAAAAGAAGACCATAGATAGCATAAATCCAAAATTCATTGACAAGGCAAATCATCAAACACTTAGTAATAATAGGCAATTAACATTCAATGACCCTCCACTTGAAAGTATGTGTGTGCTTGCAAGTAGATGAAGGCCCATGATTTAACAACGTAAAAGTTTGATATCCACTGTTTTATTTTATTTTTTAGTCTCAATTATTTGAATTAAATTTGGTTCATAAATTTTGGGAGGGATGAGGGCTGGTCACGCTTTTCTAGACCTTTAAATGATTGGGAAGTGGAAGAGGTTCCAAGTCTCCTCCATGCTATTCATGTTAAGAGAGTGCACCCTAATCAAGAAGACCTGATGCTTTTAAAGGAGACCAAAGATGGGCATTTCTCAGTTAAGTGTTTCTATGGGGTCTTGGATCGTTCAGTTGTTGTTTTGTTTCCTCATAGTATCATTTGAAATACTTGGACCCCTACTAAAGTGGGTTGTTTTTTCTTGGGAAGCCTCTTGGGGGAAGGTACTAACCCTGGATTATCTTAAGAGGAGAGGAAGAGTCCTAGCCAACAGATGCTTTCACTGTGAAGAGGAGGAAGAGTCGATTGATCACTTGTTCATTGCTCGAAGGCTAAAGCGTTGTGGGATCTTCTCTTAGCCTTAGTTGGTGTTAGTTGGGTTTTCCCCAAGTCGGTTAGGGAGACCCTTCTCTCTTGGCGCAGGACTTTTGTTGGGAAGAGATGCAAGAAAGTTTGGATGGCAACCCCTCTATGCATTTTTTGGACTATTTGGCTTGAAATAAATAGTATTGCTTTCGATAACAAAGATTTTTCTATGTAGAGGATGAAGTCTTCTTTTTTTTGCAATTTATGATGTTAGACAAATTTGTATATGGTGGATAGACCTAGGTCTTTTGTTGATTTTTTGAATTGGTTAGGTTGTAGATGAGATCTAGTGGGTATAGTTGTAGGCTGGTGAGTATAGTTTTTTCTTTCTTTCCTTTTTCTTTTCTTTTGCTCCCCTTTGGGGACCCTTTTGTATACTCCCTGTATACCTAGGGCTGCCCTTGGGGGCTCTTCTTTTGATAAATATATTTGCTTTTATCCATCAAAAAAAAAATTAGTTTGCTAAGTGGACATAGCTATGGCTTTTTCACTTTGAATCACCATTTAGAAACTTAGTGCGTGTTTTGAAAGTCCATCCAATGACTCTAACAAGTCAAATTTTCAACAAGAAATACCAATAATAATAATAATAATAATAATAATAATAATAATAATAATCAACTAGAAATATCCAGAAAAGTTAAAGATAATAAGTTTAGTTTAAAGTACGTAAACTAGGCCTTTTTTTTCTCAAGAACATTCAATATTTTTTTGGTGAAAACTCTATCTCTATTAGAATCCTTCTTTGCATTTATATTTGTTCAATAAATTTAATTACCTTGTAACTTCACTTGGCTAAGTTGGCAATTGTGATCCAAGTATTTATAGATCTTTACTTCGCATTAATGATTCTGATAAAAAGGAAAAAGAATATTTAGACGTTAAAACCTTAGCTCATCTTATCTGCAAGAATCTGCTAGAACTTGACTTTCCATCTAAACTTATAATTTTTACATTCAAGTTACAATAAGAAACTAATTTAAATATTCATTTCGTCTTGACAAGTTTAACAAAAAAAATTCATCAAAAACAAGTTTAAGCGTTATCATTATGGCATATTATACACATGAGAGAAGCACTTCTATTCTTAATTAGTTTTTTTTTTGTTCTATTTTTATAGGCAAGTATGTAATTTATTTTCTTCTTTTTATTTATTTTAAAATTTTCTTTCATTTTATTCATTCTTTTTAATTATTATTTTACTCAGAAGCAATGACATTTAGCTAAGGATTTTTATTCAATATTGTTAGATATTGTACAGTTTTTTTCTCTTTTCCTTTTATTTTCTTACTGTATTGTGGGTCCCATGAGCATGTGTATATTTATAAGTCCAATATGTAATGCAATAGGTTTCCTTTTTTTTTTAACATAATAAAAATTAGGGATTCTCCCTTTTCTCTATTTACATGGTATCAAAGCCAGAGAGGGAAAACCTACTTTCTTTTTCGGTGTGAGTGTTTCGTAGATCGCTTTATTCTCATACGGAACCCTCATACATGTAGCCACGCCGCCATCGGATCTCCTCACCGCCGGTGACTTTTTCGACCAAGACCTCAGTTAGGGCGCACGGCGCGTCTACATGTCGAGAGAAGCCCGTGTGATCATCACACGCGGCTCTTCTCGGACGGCACAGGTTCACAACGCCGGCACGTGTGGGCGCATGTGGGAGCATGACCCACTTTAGATCTTAGAGATTCGATCTAGGCTGGTAAGACTGAATCTTCTTGATCCATTCCTCTAGACGGTCCTCCCAGAGCCTTCCTTCTCTCCACCTTTTGTGATTGACTCCACACTTTTCTGTAGAGTCACTCCTTCTCTGTTGAGTCACTTTTCTTCATCTCAAGTTCCACAATGTGATTAACCTCCTATTGGGCTCTCTTCAAATCAAACATGAGATTCAATCTCCCGAGTTAAGTGGATATGGCGACTAAAAATCTATTTTACATCTTGTTATCTCTGGATCTCTACTATCACATCGAAAATTGATTGGTAGTGAGAATTATCTTTCTGAGTCAAGCTTCTATGGAACTACGGTTCATGGACAGTTATGAGATCATCTTATTACACTAGAGGATGCTATACCTAATGTTGACAAGGTGTAATGGAAGAAAATAGATGCACAACTATGTAGCGTATTATGGCAGTCGGTTGATCCAAAATTTTTGCTTCATCTTCAGGACTACAGAACATGTTTTAAGTTTTGGAATCGAGGCAAAGTCTATACGAATGATATCAAACACTGTTTATAAGGTAGCTACTATTGTCAATATCCGACAACAGGACATGGATTTATCTAATTATATCGGCCAAATTGCCTCTCTTAAGGAGTTCTTGACACTGATGCCTCTTACTAGTGATGTTGGGGCTCAACAAACACAGATTGACAAGTTAACTCGCAGAATTAAGCTATTCTTTATTGGCCTCTGTCCAGGATCTTTAGGCGTAGAGATCGGATTGTGGCCGGTCCATCAGTCCCATCCTTGGATGATGTGTTTGCTCGCCTCCTCCATATCTCCTCCACTCAAACTTTGCCATCTGATAGCACTTCAAATTCTTCTGTGTTAGTTTCTCAAACTAACCCTCGGGGACGACTCAGTGGTAACCAGAATAGAGGACAACGTCCTCATTGCACCTATTGCAATAAGCTTGGCCACACTCGTGATCGTTGTTATCAGTTACATGGATGGCCTCCCCACTGCGCCCATGTGTGATCATCGATTAGGTCTGGCCCAGCCAGGACTCTGAAGCTCCTCCACATCTCAAGATATTCCCCCCACTGACGGTGAGTATGATGACTATCTTCGCTATCAAGCAGCCAAGTTAGCTTTTGTTGCTTCTGTTGCCCAGACCAGTAATGCCTCTGCCTGCCTTACTCATACATCTTCTCTTGGACCCTGGATTCTAGACTTTAGTGCTTCTGATCACATATCTGGTAATAAAGATCTTTTCTCTTCTCTTACTATTACCTCTACTTTACCTACTGTTACCTTAGCTAATGGTTCTCAAGCGTAAAGGTATTGGTTTGGCACATCCTCTCCCTTCCCTACCTCTCACTTCTATCCTTTATACTCCTGAGTGTCCCTTTAACTTATTTTCATCAGCAAAATCACTCATACTCTTAACTGCTCTATTATTTTTTCTAATAAATTTGTGACCTTACAGGACCAGAGTACGAGGAAGACGATCGGCATCGGACGTGAGTCTCAAGGCCTCTATCACCTCACCTCAAAATCATCTCCTGCAGTTTGCGTTTCCATTGATGCTCCTCTCCTCATCCACAGTCGTCTAGGCCACCCTAGTCTTTCTAGTTCGGAAGATGGTCATGGCTTTCCACTTTGTAGTCATGGTGCAGGAGTCCTATCAGCTTGGGAAACATACTCGTGTCTCATTCCCAAAGCGTTTGAATAATTGGACAAAGTCTCATTTTGAACTTGTCCACACTAATGTTTAGGGTCCTTGTCGGACTGCGTCTACTTTAGGATTTCAGTATTTTGTCACTTTCATTTATGACTATTCTCGATGTACTTGATTATTTTTAATGAAAAATCGAGCTAAGTTTTATTCTATTTTCCATAAATTTTATGCTGAAATTCTGACCCATTTCAATATTTCTATTTGTGTGTTACGTAGTGACAATGCCAGGGAATACTTTTCTACACCCTTTATTTCATTTATGTCCCAAAATGGGATCATCCGTGATCTTAACTGTGTATCTGCCCGACAAATGGGTAGTTGAGCGTAGAATTGTCATGCTTGTGAGGCGGCTTGTACTCTCCTCCTCCATTATCATGTTCCATTTCGTTTTTGGGGGGACGTTGTTCTTACAGCTTGTTATTTGATTAATCATATGCCCTCATCTGTGTTACATGATCAGATTCCTCATTCACTTCTTTTCCCTGACCAACCTCTTTATTTCCTTCCTCCTCGTGTCTTTGGTTGTGCTTGCTTTGTTCATATTCTCATCCTATTTACAATTTTTTGAGTTACGATCGATTATCTTCACCCTACTCTGCATTTGTTTTTGCTACATCCTCTGTTTCTCTTCCTAAGAACACTAATGAGGCTCTTTCCCATCCGGGCTGGCGACAGGCAATGGTAGATGAAATGGCTACTCTGCACTCAACTGGCACTTGGTATCTTGTTGTTTTACCCTTTGGTAAGTTTCTAGTTGGTTGTTTATGTGGTGGCATCGTCATTCTGACGTGTCCAGGATGGTATTCGAAACTAAACGGCTTGTACTAATAGCTTTGGTTAAGACTTAGGAAACCAGTACTTCTGGGAATTAAGATAGCTCAATCCAGTTCTGGTGACAGAAGTATGCTTTAGACATCTTGGAAGAAATCGGTATGTTAGACTATAAACCGATAGACACTCCTATGGATCCTAATGTCAAACTTGTACCAGGATAGGGGGAATCTTTACGAGATCCTGGGAGATATCAACGACTCGTAGAGTAAAGCCAGACATCACCTCCATTCTTCGTGAGACATTCTTTTCTGTGAGTGTTTGTGGTCGATTCTCTGATCGTGTATGATAGCCATTAGGATGTTTGTGCATTCTTCAATATATCAAAAATTGTTACACAGACGAGGTGTATTTAGCAATTAATAGAGGTCATACCCGGGTTGTTGGTTACACAGATGTAGATTGGGCTGGCTCACACACAGATAGACATTCCACTTCAGGGAGTAGTGTTTTCATTAGTGGTAACCTAATATCCTGGAAGAGTAAGAAACAACATGTAGTGGCGAGGATCTGACGGCGAAGGCCAGAATGTCGAGTTATGGCTCTAGCAACATGTGAACTCATATGGCTAAGACACCTTCTCCAAGAGTTGAGATTTGAAAAAGATGAACAAATGAAGCTCATCTGTGATAACCAGGCTGCTTTGCATATTGCATCCAATCCAATCTTCCATGAAATGACCAAACACATTGAAGTTAATTGTCACTTCATTAGAGAGAAGATCGCATCATAATGTGTGGCTACTAGTTTTGTCAATTCAAATGATCAACTAGTAGACATATTTACTAAATCTCTCAGAGGCCCTAGAATTAAATACATTTGTAATAAAACGATTGCATATAACATATATCTTTCCCGAACGAGGAAGTGTTAGATATTATATAGTTTTTTTTTTTTTCTTTTCGCTTTTATTTTCTTCTTGTATTGTGGGTCCACAAGCGAGCGTGTGTTTATATATAAGTCCAATATGTAATGCAGTAGCTTTCCTTTTTTTTTAACATAATAAAAATTAGGGATTCTCCCTTTTCTCTCTTTACAAATACGATAGCTTGACAGTGCTAGGGGCAACATGTCCCATACAACATTATACAACACAAAAAGGTTTGCACAGTTGACAAAAATACCAAACTGAAGAACCTCAAGCATCATCAAATGAATATGATAGTTCAGAAATGAAGCATACTCAATCATCCTTCCAGTGGGGGGAGAGGATGAGAGTCACTCCATCTATGTAAGCATCAGTGACCAAAATTAAGAAATAGAAGAGAGAATAAGAGAGAGGATGGAGTAGGAAGCAAACCTGGATATATTCAGCAGCTTTTGGCCCATTTTCTAGATCAAAACTGTGACAAGAAAAAAAAATTTAAAGTCAGCCAGCACATTCTTTTTTTTTTTATCAGAAGCGAGAGAAGATAAATATATTGATAGAAAAACAAAAGTACAAAGGAAGAGATTTTCTTTCGTCACTACAAGAACTTACAAAACCAATACTAAAGTACAAAGTCAACACATTTATGCACACTGAATTATATTCTTCTTTTTGGTTTTCTTTTTCTTAATTTGGTTTGATATATATCTGTTCCCGTGAAAAAAATTCTACATGGAATTTGAATATCAAGAAAGTGCTGTTAAAAATGAAACTTGGGTTGGTTCAAACAAAAATCAAGAAGATGCTGCAAACCTCTTCCTAAATAGAATGCTTTTAACTATGCAGTTGAATAACTTGAATTATAGTCCAATAAATCATCTGTATCAATTTCTAGGTTGAATCTATACTAGTAATAATACACAAAAATTTCAAGGCATCGTCACACTAAACTTTATGAAATGTGGGTTTGATAAATGCAAATGCCAAGGCTGACTAGAACCAATACAACAAAGAGCATTTAACAAATTAGTAATATCAGCCTTCTCCTTATAATTCTCTATTTATTAGAAGAAAGTTTAGCAGGAGCCCATGCTAAATATCTGCTTCAAGGATATAGAAATTCAAGAGACAGAATGCTTATGATTTTTTCAAAAGAGAAAAAGATACAGAAGGCGTTTTTTCCCAGGGCTTTTAACAAGAAGTAAATAGAAATAATAATATGAAAAGAACAGGACACCCAATTCAATGAAAACAGAATAGAGTTTTACTACATGTAACTGAAAGCTGAATACAAAAAACTAACCATAAACCAACAAAAGGCCAAACCTATCAAAAAAAAAAAAAACCAACAAACAGCTAAACTAGAAAAATCAGCAAGTTATTTTATTCTCTGTTTTCTTTAGAGGGAAAAAAAATCTTCTAGAGGAGAAAGCAAAGTACAAATCAACAGCATCAACAAATATAATATGAGACTAAATATTCAATGCAAAAAGGAAAATATAAAATTTATAAACCTTATATCGAAAGAAATACTGCTTCTCTTCTCTACAAATTTAATAATTGGAACACGGGCCTTAGCAATCACCTGAATTAGCAGAAAACATGTTAGATGAAATTTAGATGATAGTAGTAGTCTAACTGTCAAAGAAGTAAACCTGTATTTTCTTTGCAATTCCCTTTTGTGACAATGCCCTAGAAAGAGCATACAGTCCAGTTTATTGAGTTTGATATCTGATCCCAGAATCACAACCTACCCAATTAGTAGCAATTGTCCAATTGCTTAAATTATGAGAAAATAGCTAAAATCTGAGTTCATTATAAATGCCCTTTACTATATCATATAGTAAAAGGATATGACAGAAGATCCAACTATAACAAAGAAATGAAGGATCTTCCTCTTCCTAATAATATAATATTATTTTAGCAAGAAATCAAAATAATGTAATACTTGATCTTCCTGTAGAAGAAATAGTTCCTTTGAAAAGTATGCCCCAAATATGTGTTCTGTAGATACCTCCACTAGTATAATGTCAATCAACTGACCCACATGTTCAAGTTCTTTCCCCACTTTAAATAAGATCACAAGTCATTCTAATGATTCCCCTTGTCTTACTATTTTTCTGGGGGGTATGTGATTTCTTCTTTTCTTGTGCCGCTTGTATACCCAAATGTACAAGGTACATCCCCCTTTTTGTTTGGTGCATTTTTAACGGGCATCCCCCCTGTGTACATGTTTTCTAAACAAAATCATAGATATGCTTTTTTTCCCCTTTTTTAAACACCACTAGGAAATGTTTAGAGTTGCACTTGTCCAAAATGACTTAGGTACATTTTCGGCGATAGAGAGCTGATTAATCTATTGCACTTCTCAAAAACAAACAACTTCAAATGAAACATGACTCCCCGCTAGGGTGTTTTTGCTACTTCACTGCCCATTTTGCTTTGAAAATAGCAATAACAGCATCAAGGGATGTAACAGGGTTATGTATACATATGTTTAACTTTGTCATGGGGACTTAATGCAAAAATGCTAAAGGAATGTGTATCAGCAATCCAACCCCTTCCAGATTCCAGGAAAAAGGATCAGAACCAGGTAATGGCCTTGGCTTTAGCGTGACTTCACTGATAAGGCCTAAACCCAAATGGGAGTTCATCAACGAAGACAAGAACAACGCAGAGAATTGCAAATATTTCAGTGAAGTAATTCCAAAATCAATCAAACCACACTGTTTTGGGCTTATTCAGTAAACATATTAGCTCGGGCCAGAAGGAAGCTAAAATAAAAATATAATATATGAATTGTAATAAAACAATAAGCAAGTTACTAAACAATGAGCAACAAAGATAAAATACATAAGCAGCACAATCAATACGGAGTTAAAAACATGGATACATCGCAGGTAATACTTACTTTGGCTGATTAAAAAAATAAAATAAGATAAAATTCTCTGCACTTACATCAATATCACTGGTTGGGAGATAAAGCCCGTTCTGCTTGACCCCAAAACATCTACCTACAATGCAATAGATATATTATGCTTCCCCAAATTCCTATTTTTCTGATAAATAGAAAATTAAAAAAGGATAGAGATAATTAACCATACCTTGCACTTGGGCTATATATTTTATTACACCAAAGACTGTATCTATTGCTGCATTCCAGATTTTCTTCAGGGGTTGGAGAAAGAAAGTCACAGAAATCCAATATCTCTGCCACACCAAATCATCATTCTCCCATCAGAAAGTATACAACTAAAGACAGAATTAGCTTTAATACTAATGAGCCCCACAATGCTCATATCAACCAAAACTACTAACATGCTAAAATCAATTCCGACCTCAGTCAAAAACCCACAGTTGAAAACCATCCTTGGGGCCTTCACCTCTATAGCGAACAATAGCATATACCCAAAGATAAAAAAAACACAGGTGCCAAAGGAAGAAAATCTATCCCTATGGATCAGTTACCAAACAATCCGTTAGACTAATAACAAATATAACAGAAAAGCAATTGCAGCAATATACAGCCCAACAAAGTCTATATGGGATTGAAACCAAAATCAAAAAAAAAAAAGACATATAAAATTGAATGCCTTTAATTTAAATATACTAGACATGGCTTCATATTCAAATCTAAAAAATTAATAATTCAAGATAACATTTTTAACTATTAAGGTTGCTACTTATCACAATCAAACTCTTCCATTAAACAAAAATATGAAGCTTGTAAAGCATACTTGACCTAATCATAAGCATAAACAGTCATATAAAAATAAGTCTATCAATGCACCTTCTGTTGGCTAACAAATTTTTAAAATACCAGAAAACCGCTAAGTTTGTGAGGAATTTAGCCGAGGTGGGTGGTGGGTAAGGCTCGGTAGAAGGAGAAGTTCAAAAAAGGCAGAATTCTCACTAACCAAACAGAGAACAAAAAGGTTCACTACCTTTATGGAGCTAGTTACGGGGCCCTCAGCCTACTACTGTTCTTAAACCACCCGCTCTCGATAGCCGGGGCTTCTTCTGAAGCCGGCGGCGGAGTGCGCAAGCGCGCGAAGCTCGGCTCCTTGTCGTCGACGAGGGCATCGAGGGAAAAGTAGTCCGGCGCAGCGGTTTCCGGCGAAGTGTAAGGTAAAGAAGAGGGAGATTTCATTCCGGTACACGTGGTAGGGCTGAGATTCATCAGAAGGCTGCGGATTCACTATGGAGGAGAGAGAGGATAGGGTTTCATAGAAGTAGGAGGCGGCCTCCCATTGCGCTTTTGCCTTCCGCCCTAATGTTTAGTCGCTCATTATTTATAATGTGGAAAGATCTGGCGCCCCTGCACAAAGTGATTTTCTGACCACTGCCTGCAGGACGTAGTGGTCTACTTTTTTTTCCTTTTTTTCTTTTCTGCTATTATTCTGGTATTTGATGAAATTTTTTTGAATCTGGTGACATTTATTTTCTAATCAAATAATAATACATCCATCATGCTTTTCCATGTGACCCTCTGAACGTAAGCGGGGGATTACAATTGAGGATCTCATGGGTTGGCTTACCCATGAGCGGGTTTGAAATATAAGCAAGGTATCGTGGCGGACACCAAATCGACGATCCGCGTAAGGTGTGAGCAGCGAACAAGACCATGGACATAATGTCATGGCTTGTTTGATTGGCTTGGGTCAGAATCTGGTAGCATACAGTTATCAGCAAGGTATGAAAACTTTAGAATGGACGACACTGGGCGTTTGTAAGTAAATCGACTTGATGCAGCATTGCTCGGCATTTTGAGAGAAGTAACTTAATTCGACATAACTTCAAGATAAACCAAAGTGCCTTAAATAAACTGATAATTTACAGCCAAGACCATCAAAGGGATGCAACTAATTCATGGCATGGGGTTGAGTAATCATATGGATCGCTTCCAAGGGAGCACTGGCTCAAGATTGCGAAGAGTAAGCAAAGGCATGCCCAAGAGGAACATGATGCTTATAAAGAGAAAATTTATTCAAGAGACATACATGTTTGTAGCGGATGCACCTCTTCAAAAGCTGACAGACGATTGCAAAGCACGTCAAATCCAGAGCATCTGCCCTCATTGTAAAACACACACACAGCATGAAAATGGGAGGTGTGTTAGAGAACACGAAAAGTGTGAGAGTGCAAGGAAGAGTGTTGTGAATGTTTTATTTTGTGGGTTCTCCTTGTAATGACCAAGTGTTAAGACACTTTTGAATTTTGTATCTTATTAGTGCAGAAATACAAGTAAGGAAGAAATTTTCAGGAATAATGTTTGGTCTGCTTTACCGCTGAGAAGCGAGAAGGAAAGGTTAATAATTAAACTTAGCAATCACACACTTGTGAAAATCTGACTGGTTTTAAAGATAACAAATGGTATCAAAGCAACAGCAATATATATATTTGATGTATGATGCAATTTCAGAAGCACCTATGAGACAATAGAGTCATAATGCCCAGATCACACTAGGTAACTTCAAGATAAGGGATTGAGAGCAAATTTCCCACCCGATCCACAAACATGATGATTTATGAAGCCTCTTTGGAAGGTCGAAAGATAATAATGGACTCAAGTGACCCTGAGAGGGCACAAGTTCATGTAGCGCGCTGGTTACTGATGGGTAGAGAAAGACACGCGACAAATTTCCGGCGCGGTGTGTAAGGAGAAAGTGCAGTATGTATTTAAATGGGTCGATTGGTCATGCTGGTTTGCATCGTCAAAGACCAGATGGAGAACAAACATCCACCAAGAAGAAAGATTAATCAATAATATGGCGCTCAAGAGGATATCGGCACTTAAGTCAACTAGGACGCTGACCTATCAGCGTCGCACTTCTTTGCGACCAAGCCATGGATTGCATATGGAGGGCACCATGGGCGGCCCAATCATGAGGATATGAATAAGCAAGTGCACATGGATCGAACAAATCAAACTATTTTCCAGAAAAGGTGCAAAGACGATAGTAAGATCTAGTTTGCGATGTGAAACCATCACAGACCATCTATATTGGAATCATCGAAAGAATCAAAACATTGGGATTACAAGGAGTTTTAATTCAAATCCATAAAGGTAAGTCTAAGCCAAGACTTTACCTAGGAATCCATACTAGCTTCACATCCCTCCGCATCTACACTTTTCTCTGTTTCCAACTTTCTTCCGATAACGGAATCTGTAAGAGCAGTACAAGTCAGGTGATATAGCATCATGACCTCATTTATAATAAATAATCGTGTTCTGTTTATAAGGAACATATCTGTCAAACAATTATGATATGTCGATTTCTTATTTTAAACCCATCATAAAAATAGAATTACGCTGTTTCACACATTAATGTCCACACCTTTACACATATTAACACAAATTTCAAACCTAATTAACTTCACTTTAATTATTTAACTTACTGGGATAGCCTATAATGTATACTGAGTTTCAATATATAATATATATTTAATTTCCACTCCAACAATCTCCTACTGCTATATATATAACTTTATAAACGTGAATTATACTTTTATGTAGCTCAGCAGTTTTTTCTATCAAAACTTAATATATTTTATCAAATTCATCCATTAACCCATCCAACACGTAACTAAAGCGTATCATGTTACATATTTAATTGGGCACCATCAAATGGTCACATATAACAATAACTGAACATAAAGATCTATGCAAAGTAGTATGGAAATTATGCAATGTAATATTATATGCCTATTTTAATCGTCCTTCAAACCCAAAGAGATCAAACCATATACAAAACAGAAAGTAATTGAACTAATTACTTTACTACAGAAATGAAACCATAAAACCATAAATAAACGTATTACAATGTTACTTTAAATATATAAACCCAACCAAAATGACATCCTTCGAAGAAAATGAATAATCATGCGAAGCAGCAGTCATGAAAGACTCAGGTAACCCCCAACGTGGATTCTGCAATCATGAGCTCAGCTCCAATGTGCTCATGATATGTCTGCACTCTAAACCCTTCTTTTAACAATTATAAACTGATGTCTATAACTTTGACTTCGGCCGAACTTCCTAAGGTCACTGAATGGTTAACATCACACTGCTGTCACAAAATAACTTAAGTGGTCTTCAACATCCTGTAATACTAAGCCCTGACAAAATTTCAACCATATTCCATGATCGATGCCCTATAACAAGCTTACAAACCACTGCCATGTGGAAGAAGGTTGCTACATCGCTTTTAACACTCTTCCAAGATATAGTAATTCTTCAATAGTAAGTGATATAATTTCAAGTAGATTTCATAAGATTCTGCATCCTACCGTAACCGTAGAGTCGAATATCCAATGATCTCTAACTAATATGTCTTTCGACAAGTGAGAATTCAGTATTTCAGTTTCTCCAGAAGTACTCTCACACCACTTCAACATAATCCAAACGATTCTTTCCGTGATTTGTTTTTAAGATCACCAATGTGCCAACAATGTATGCAAATATCCGACGCTGTACATACTCTCATACATCATACTTCCTATTGCTGATGCATAAGGAATTCTTTTCATTTCCTGAATCTCAAAATTGTTCTTGGGGCATTGACTGAGACTAAATTTTTCTCCCTTAGCCACAGGGGTGTCACCTGGTTTGCAATCATGCATGCCAAATCTTTTAAGAATTTTCTCGAGAGCAAATTTTCGTGATAAAACCAAGCAAACTTCTGGAGCGATCCTTGCATCCTGAGGCCTAAATATAAAACAAAGCGATCACCAAGATCTTTCATCTCAAATTTCTTAATAAAATCTCTGCCATGCAACATGCCCATATCAGCCGGGTAGTGCTGGGCCATATCATCAAACATAAAACCAAGTAAATATGCTTACTCCCACTCGAACTTATGGTATATACAATCATCAACCATATTCATCTCAAACCAAATAACATGATAACTCGAGAACTGAATACCATTGACGAAGTCATGGCTCATGTGATGGATTTTTAACTGCAAACTATCTTATTTGCATCTATTGAGACAAATTTTTTTGGTTGCACCATATAGATTGTTTCATCAATGTCATCATTAAGAAATGCAATCTTAACATCCATTTGATGAAGCTCAAGGTCAAGTACTCTATAAGTGCTATTATATCCTAAAAGAAGTTCGATGAAACCGTAGAGAAAGTCTCTTCATAATCGATGCCTCTCCTTTGTATAAACAACAACAAGATGCTTGTATCTCTCCACATCAATTGAACCTCTGCTTTAATATCCATTGTAACCAAAGGGTTTCACACTGCGCAATGGGACAAGATCCCAAACGCTATCATCTCTTATGGACTTTATCTCTCATTCATGGCATCAATCCACTCTTGAGATTTAGAACTTTCTAGTGGTCGGACTGAAGTTGATCAATCATCTTCCACCACACCAATGTCAAATCATGTTCTTAGAGAAATACAATGTAATCATCTCACCATCTCCCTTTCTCTGCAGACTTTAACGGCGAGAGGTTCTGGGAGGAGGTAGAGTTTGTTCTTCTAACAGGAGGTTCGGATATTGTTTTGACTCTCGATCTACTTTAAACAAAATGTCGTGCATAGGAGCCTAAACAATGTCAATAACAGCTGTGGGAATATCAACATATTATCTTTCAAAAACAAACTGCCCTTATCTCTCCCCATTAAAACCCAAACATCCTCAAAGAATCAAAGGCTCTATTTCAAAAATTACATCTAATAGTAGACTGGTGAGAATTGGTAACCTGGATCTTTCGTGAGTATCCAATAAAATAAAGAATTCAACCGCTCTTGAATCCGCCATATCATGTGACTTGTAAGGCCTTGCTTCAACTAGACATCCCCAAATGTGGTGCAGCCGCACCAGGCTTCGTCAGTCCAAAGTTCACATATGGTCAATACAGCTTTGAATAAATTTCCGTTATGATATGCACGCCAGCTTTATCGCCCCATAGTGATTATGGAAGTTGAATCACCAACCCACTTACCACGCCTTCGGTTATGTTTCTTTTACAACACCGACCGCGTCGGAGGAACCCGCACAGTGTACCGAGAGTCCTGACAACCACCTTCTGTATTGTTGGTCCCGGTTATACCAATTCAACTCGCCGCTACAACGAAGAGTATCTTCACCGCGGTCGATATGACATTTTTAATTCTTTTGTTGAATTGATTTTCAACTTGAATCTGAACTTATCAACACTTCGTTGATTGAGATCTTTCTCAGAACGAGATAAAGGTGTTAAGAACTAAAATCGCTCTATGAATGCGAGAAAATGGCTGGGTCATTTCCATTTAAATCTATGAATAACTACAACATCTCGCACGTAGAGTAAGTTCTAAGACATTTGTAGCCCTGCTGGCATCAACCTTATGTTGATTATTTTTATGCAAATTTTTAAATTCAAAATCTAAAATCATAATCAGACCTCATCCATAAGCCTTAATCTTCTTCGATGAATCAACTTTTGGCGCTGGCGAATGATGATAACTCACTATTAATTTTCTTTAACAATCTGCCACTGAATCAGGTTTCAATGATATAATAAACCATCGGCAGAGATAATAAGATCGCTATAAGATGAAGAACTGTAAGACAACCAATTAATGGAAAAGACTTAAATTACGGTTTCAAAGAATAAGATAAACCACCAAGACCCGAAATTGAATATAAAGGAAAACATTTAATATCATAATGTAATTTCGCGAAAAGTCCGAATTTATTCTTCTTCGACTTACATAAAGATTATAACGCTGGAATCCACCAAACTTATCGCGACGAAATTTCATAAAATCTGAGACGTTTGAGTCGCACGCTTTTCTCGAGGCATCGTGATTTCAGTCAGAAATCCATTTCTCGGCGCGAATTGGTGTCAGATACGAACAACGGTACTCAGCGCCATGGCATGAGTAGAGTAAATGATGGTGCGACCACTGGCGGCGCCGAATATCAAACCGGAACAAATGAATATGGCGGCGACGATCGCGTCAACGTGCATAAAGAGAAGAGCGACTGGTCTTCGCGCAAAGAAGAGAAAACGCGAAATAAAAAGAGATCCAGCACGACGCCGGTTCGGCGATATATCTTCCTTCAACACGCGCGACCGAATCGCTTCAGCCTTCGACAAGAAGGCTGATAACCACGACGCGGCAGCGCCAGCGCGGTAGACGGATTGCGAAGTTTCAAACCATGGCGTGCGCTTCTCCCGACCAATGCATCTTCGCCATACTATATTAATGTTCTATATCGAGGCCTGAATCGCTATTAATTTTACCCAAACCCGGAACCAATGATGATCACTAATGTCCAGACACCACTGATCGTTTCGGGTTAATTGTGTGATGAATGGTTCCATAAATCATGTATTGTTTGATTGAAATAAATGGTCGAAATACGTTCACAAAGTGAAATCATAATTTTATGTTTGATAGGAACAAAGAATGGCGGTCGACACCAAAACAGCAATTTCAAAAAATGATATGATGGTGAATTGGTGGGAATATGGTCGAATGGCGAATCGGAACGAATTGTTGTTGAATTAATAGTTTTCGCGGTTAATTTGATGGTTTGCGAATGATAAATGGCAACATTTATCAGCGCTGATTTAATTTTTACACGATCGTTTATCGCATAATTCGGGATCGTATCGGAATTAGCATACATGCATTTAGCCAAACGGTTAGTTGGTTAACCGCACGTTAAACCAGACGGAAACATGGTAAACCCAACATCTAATTCGCTTTATTAAACGTGTTAAATCCGTCACCTACTGATAAAACGGTTAAACCGCTAATCGCTATCACTTCTGAACCTGCTGTTCACCAAACCGCGATTGCTGTTAATCGGTCGCTGAATCTTATGTTTATTTTAACAATGGTAAAACCAAGAGTAAATGTTGTTAAACTAAGAAACTAGCGTTATAACCTGAGTTAAGATGTCTCAATCTTTAACACGACCAGTTTTATTAAATGTAAGTTAAACGGTTTATCTCGCTGACACCAACTGCTAAAGTCTGCCCAACCCGCTGACCAAAGGCGAATCACGCGACCGTCGTTAATTTCGGACAAACATGATAATCGGGGAGCATAAACAATAATCCAGATTATATAGTAACAATGAAATGGTCGGAGAAAACAACGAGGTTGTCTGCAAACAGCGACGACGAGGTAGTCCCAACAAAACACAATCGCTGAAAAACAAAACGGATATTCGCATCTGGAGGGTAGTCCATAAATAAATAATATAACAAACCCGCCTGAAAGGTACCTCAACTGACAGACACAGGAGTACCGCCTACAAACCAACAAACAAAATTTCACACAGAGGCTTAGCGAAAGTGTGAGAGAGCTCAAGTGAGGACTCGGGTTCCGAAGTCTGGTCGCGTAGACATCTGGCAGACCAGCACCGCTGAACGTGTTTATTTTCGATAACAGACTCGCACTGTTTTGAGACTTAATTTAGTGGAGATTCCACCATCGAGCGATAGCTCACCCCGGCCGCGGAATATTATTTGCACAGGAATGACGGCATGTACCAACAGCAGGCCGCCAGAAGAAAGTCGAATAGCGCTTTGATTTTGTGATGTACTACGGTATTAGAATTTTAGATTTTAATGAGTATGTTGTATAAGAGTAAAATTAACTCTAATCATCGAGATATTGATCAAGAGTCAGGCAGTTTATGAGCACTGCCATAAACCGGCGGCCGCTTTTACCTATGTTGTAATTATATCGACCGCTTTATTGTGCTCTACGAAAGGAGGTACTTAGTGGGAGTCTCTGACAAAGTGCTGAGACTCACCCATCACTCAAGTATGCTGTGAACCCACAACCACTGATTCATAATGATCATGGCTTCAACTAACATCAAAATCATAATCTCACGCTTTATAACACGTTGTAGATATAACCAGAAAAGATATATTTAACTGATGAAAACAAGATTAAAACAAAAACAGAATTATAATGTTAAAATTATAAATTAATGAAGAAGATTTGGTAGCTATTGTAAAAAGATATAAACGATCGGCAACATGAAATATTGAAGACCAAAGAGTAATTAAAAGAAAGATATGAATAAATAAGATGAAAACTCACAAGAATGTTACTTTGAAGGGAGTTAGGATAAGTTTCCTCCTGGACGAAAGATAAGCAAAAAAGATAATAGACCAAAACAAACATCTCATTTTTATCTGTATAGTTGTAAGCAATACGAACAAAAGATAAAGAGAGAAGAAAGAATAAATAATAAGAATAAGACATGTGGTGAATCACAAACCACAGAAGTGTAAACCATGGATATGGAAGTCTAGCTGATCATAAAGTTTAGCATGGTTAAGAACCCCATTCAGAAGAATGGGGTTTGTGTCCAAACCTTCTTGCAGGCTGAGTTAAGAAGAGTTTACGCCCAATGGTGTTTGAGAAGGGTCCAGCTATAAGTCAACCCAAATTCTCTGCTTAATCATATGAGTTGGAAAACTTTAGAACGGGTTTTGAGTAAGAAATAAAGAGGAATTGGTAGTAAAACCCTTCATTAAAGAGGTAGCCACATCAAGAACTCGATGTTGTGGCTTTAACTTCACTCGACCTCAGAATCGTTATAGTCTTTTACTCGAATACCAAAATGGGTGAGGGGTCGCCAAACAAGGGAACGCCAAAAGAACAGCACGTCCGCCCAATGCCAAACATGGTCGCGATGAACAGTGGTCGCCCAATAGCGGTCACCAACAGTAACGAACGCGGTTGGTCCAATACCAACGGCGGTCGAACGGCGGGCTGTCCGTCAGGTCACAAACATAATGCCGCGAATGCGCGGTCATCCAATGTCGGGTCGTCCAGAATATCAAACGCGGGTCGCCAAGGAACGCGGTCATTCAACGGGTCGCCGTTAATATCGCCGAACGTCGTTCGAACAGTATCGCCCAATCGTATCGCCGCTATAACGCCAATAATATTACCGCCCATCGTCGGTCGCTTCGAACAGGGTCGCCGCGAACAAAGGATCGCCAACAGCGGGCCACTATCGACCGGGCCAACTTCCAACTGGTCGAAGATCTCCTTCGTTTTGAACTCCTGATTAAAGTTCGAATTCGCCGGCGTCGACGACAGAATCATCCATATACTAAGAAGATATTAGATGTCAGACCAAGGTGTTAGACCTGGCTCGCCACTTCAAGGTAAATGTCAATAGGTCACTGTCAAGATCTGATCAAGATGACTCCCTAACTCCCTAAGTCTGATGATTCTCTGTCAAATTCGATTTGGGTGTTCTTGACTCTATAGCCCACTGAGTCAAGAACCAATTAAGACAGGTTTATACACACGGAACCTCATATTGGTTCCAGTAGGGAAAACACGGAAAAACAGAAGATGAAAAAGATGAAGTACTTGTATTTTCAGAATGCCTATTATGAACTATAACAACCATAAGTTACACATGGTAAGCATAGTTATTTATGCATGTAATGAGATATGAAATGTAGAAAAGATAGGAATAAATATCGTATTTTATATATCACATATGATTATACCTTAATGACAAATGAATTAGCCTGAATATGAGATATAACGCTGTTACAAAACATACAAAGTGATCGGGTTCTGGGCTTAGAACCCGGGTAGAGTGGATGATGGGCATGCCTATTAGGAAGAATAAGTCTGCAAAGATATCAGTTATATTCTAACGGACTCGTGTGGTCAATGACATAGATCCCGTTGACTGGGGCCTAAAGGTCACCACACGCCCCAGCCCTCACGGAAATACCGTTTTATTAAAGATGATACCTTCGTATAATATATTACAGCGCCATGCCTCATGAATCACCCGCTACAAGAATATAGCACCTTCGGTCCTCATGGATATAGTATTCCGTATTCAATTCCGCGTTTGGCGCGCATGTTATAAAGAACATGTGTATATAAAAGAAATAAAGAGATGATGGAATACAGCAAATCGCCATGATGAGAGTACACAAAGATGAACGCGAAGTTACAAGATTGAAATAAAAGTTAACCTAAAGACAGATATAAAATGAAACTCGGTTATGATAAGTATATGAGAAATACAATAACCCACCGCATTTGGTTTAAGAATCTGTATAAAAGTGGCGACTGAATAGAACATGATTCAATTAATACGAAATGAAAAATGCATCTGAATCCAGAAAATGTAAGAGAACCTATATGCGATAATCCCATCGCAATGCAAAATACACACTCAACAGGTGCCCACCGGAAGACCTTTAAGTCTATTTTCAGATATTTAAATTTTGTAAACCAATGTAAATGACGCGGAAGTTGAACATTTGCATTTGATTGTATGACATATTTAGAACCGCTGCTAATGGCATGGTAACGCGTTGAATGGTTTAACATTATATGAATATGCAAGTGTAAAGGTTATAAGTATGATAAAAAGAGGACCACTGATAATCCCGCACATCGGGAAGCAATAGCGGTATCAGACATCCCGATTTCTGTCTTGACCAACTCAATGGATCCAGGCGGCATCAAATGAGGTAAACGGAGCACCCTTGATTGGCCTGACCGCTAACGGCCTGACCGAGAGTTAGTGCCCACAATAGCTGGGCACTGGGAGCCCAGCTGAAGCCCGAAAGCCTAAGTTTAGGTGGTCTCGGTTCAGGTATATAAAACAGGGAAAGCCCAGCCAGAATGTAATTGGTGTGATGTCCTGGTTTTAGATGATGATCGTCCAATAGTCACTGAGATGGTTACCAAACTGGTCGGAACTATGGCATCACTTCAACTCTGAAAGAAAATTTTAATGAACTCAACTGGCCTACTGAGAACACGTGAAGACATGGCTCTGGGGCTCGGAGACTAAGAGATCCTCTCTAAAATCTGAATGACACAAAGAAGAAGACATGGAGTAAGAGAACCCACGGGCCCAGCAACGAAGGAGCCTCCGAGTGCCGAATTCCGTTAGAAAAGCTAGATAGAGTATGGTAGAAGAGGTTAGATGTCCCCTCCCGACTATGATGGCCATGATAAATTGCAATCAACGGCGTGAGTGAGGGCGGTATATCAGAAATTATACCAAAAAGTCCAAGGATTCCAAGTCCTCGAGATGGGAACTTCTTTGTCCGGGAAATCAGACAAAGTATGTTAACAGATGTATGGATTCCAAGTGGAACAGCTTCCGTAAATTTGAAGCAAAGGAGCTTTTATTTGTGGTCAATATGAAAAAGAATTTAGCCATCTTAGTAAATATGCACTGGACTGGTCCTCACCGAGGCATTTCTATGGTGGGTACCTGAGGATGGACCGCATGATTCCATCAAGAGGTATTTAAAACGGCACTTCTCCGCAGGGATTTTACCGCCGAACCGTTTTCAACAAAAGCAGATAGAGACGAAATGACAAACAAAGAAAGATTAAATGTACAAGTTTTAGATATTTCGTCCTTCTGCAAAGGGTGAGCTGAGAATCCCAAACAATCGTAATATAGTTCCGCCACGGTGTAGAGATGCAAACCAATGTACCACTTAGCACGTGCAGAGGCCAATGGATTAGAGAATTTAGCGCCTACGCTGGTACATCGGGAGTTATGATAACACAGATAGCGTTTGTGCAGTTTCGTTACGAGCAACATAACCTCAGAGCTTTGACAATGTGGTCAGCATGAAGGGCGAGAGATCGCGGCACTACCTTCCCACCTTAATCAGAATGAGGTCATCTTACAGATTATGGCGCAATGATTATCAACAGATCGCCCCGCGTTCACAAACACCAAGACGTGGCAAGGCGCTGCTGAAGGCTCGTGGAGGACTTAATGCTCCTCGAGGTTATAAATGGTATATTTTCTATACGGATAGACACACGATCGATCCGGTTCAATTATTCAGCGGTGCACGGGACATGTATCGACAGCACAATGGAAGAGAAATTTAGGCATATATGGCTGTAACTAGTCCAGTCAAAATGAAACTGAAGGAACATATATATTTAAATTGCCCCATTGTTATACAAACTTTGTGAGTTCACGATTTGATAACCTTACCATTCCGAGAGTTCGACCGGATTCTAGGAATGATCGGTTATTCACAACTGTTATCTTGACTTGCACGCATTTGAGTTGAAACGCTCAACAACTGGGAGGTAATAGTACAATGTATCGGATCTAAGTGTATCGTCTAATGTCATCTCCACTATGTTTGAGAGAACAATAAGGATGTGAGACATTCTGCTTTGATACTGACTCAAGAGAGGTCGTTGATGTAGAAAAGATCTCGCAGTAAAGGAATTTCCGTGACATCTCCAAGAGGTTACCATTCACACAGAGGTGACCTTGAACATATAGAAATTGTACTTCAGAAATCACCCTTGGCGTCAAGGGCAATCAGATGTGATGGCTCCAACTGAAATGAAAGAGTTAAAAAGTTAATCAGAAGAACTTTGGGGATAAAGGATTTATCCGACCGCGTGTCCTCGCACCGTTATCGGCGGCGGCGGAAGACGACGCTGATGTGCATCGAATATCGGTATTAGCTGCGCGATGCGGAAAAACAAGTACCCATTGTCGAACAGATCTTTGATCAACAGCGTTGGTTTTGCACTTTCGTAAGATAACTCGCACCGTGGTATTATCATCGGTATGAAGACGTCAAGAATTTGACTGTAAACTATACGTCATTATGAGTTTCATCGCCATCAATACTAACGCACCAGCGATTCATGGATCGATATTGCGTACCGTTCCTGTGGATCGATTTGGTTGGTTTATTGAACGATCTGCGTATTTCACACGAATAATAACGCGATCGGTAGTATTTTGTGACGCGTAAAGGTTGGTACGCTAAACTCAAATGCATTTTTGCTGTTAAAAGTCCTCATTCCAGAAATGGCACTGTTCACATGTGATAAGAGCAATCTTTAAGATCAAGCTATTGTGGACCAAACTCACCCAAAACGTAAACTGATAGCGAAGCTCGTTTTAAGCAGTTATTATAGAAGATTGTGAGGGAGCCACAGCAGCTTCCGCCACCAAGCTACCGGTATACGAATAAAGTCTGAGCGACGAATAATGTGAACAGTTTAACACTAAAGGGATGTCGGGTTGGCGACCAGATCGATAATGCAAATTTACCCGAAAAGAGATATCTTTTGTATAAGGATGCTCATGCATCGTTTAGGATGCGTATTAACGCAAGATGGGAAAGTAAAGGGCTTATGCGCCCGCATACTTAAATAGCGAACGCACCGTGATCCTGCACCATGACCAGAGCGAGTCGCAGCGTTATTTTTAAAATAATACACTAATACATTGTGAGCATGGAACTCATGATCTAACCATAAGAGTCCCATACCTGGCTGTCCAGAAGATAACTTAAGACAGCTTCTGAGGTGGCCAGAGTTATTAAATATTAAGACCCAGATCATAGATTAACATCCCAAAATATTGACATAAAGAAATTGATGCTTTCGTTTCGAAAGACAAGGTAGCAATGTCACTACATGATCGAGATTAGGTGATGATGGAGCTTATGTTAGTTTCAATTTAGGAATAACCCGCTTTGTGTGCTAAATGATTATAGATGCCACAGAAAGCCCTGATGAAGAGTTACTTTAAAAATTTTGATGGTATTTTGTTGAGAGGACAGACAAATAATTCGGCTGCAGGCAGCTTTAAAGCTCAGACGGTGAAGATTATGTAGCTATGAGAAGAGCTAAAGAAAAAGTTGCTATTTCGAGGCTCATAATACGGCATGGCTCATGCATCCGAGGGAATAAGATGTACCAGACTCAAATGCTTTACTGGTGGAAGAACTGAAGAGATGCGATCGACATGCTGGGTTTGCGTTCGACGTGTCGCTAAGTCAAAGTCGAACACCAAGTGCCAACAGTTTTACAAATCCTTCCAATTTCACTTATGGATACGACGATTTTGTAATGCCTTTCCTCACAGCCAACAAAACAATGACCGCTGGGCATCGAGATAGCTCACAAAGTCTCACCATTTATACACAGATTGACTATTCCATGGAATCAATTGAAACAAAGATATGTGAATGAGATCAGCAATGTGGTGACAGCCGTTGTCTATTGTGTCTGATAGAGATCCGACATCATACCTGAAGGAACATGAATGTTTTAAAAATTTGGCTGAATTTATGACTCTGATCATCCAAACATGGATTAAATGTAAAGATTGATCCAAAGTCAATATAGTGTTTGAATGGTTTATGAATTTAGTTAGATGTAGGTAAGATCACTGATGGAATTTGGCTGTAAATGAAGGGTTTTAATCAAGCACTGGTGATGAAGAATCAATACAGGCTTATAGTCGAATGAACTCTGTGTTGATGACCATATAAACTCACAGGCCCGTATATGTGAAAGATACAAAGCGAAAGTGTTATCTACAGAGGCTAAAGGTGGCTGATAGACAAAAATCGGGAGCAACCAAAAGAGGAGAGATATCGAAGACAGCTGAGACAAGGTCTTTAAAGGTATCACCATGGAAGAAAATTCTTAGGCTCGGGTCGTAAAGGCAAGCCGAGTCCAAGGTTCATAGGCTATGAGATTTTGGAACATTGCCCCCAGACACTGACTACACTCCTACAGAGTCACAACTACACGATGTTTCAGTTGTAATATGTTTGAGATCTACTATAATGGATATACCACTCAGCAAATAAATATACACAAGAAGGATTGTTCATACATTGAGAGTCAAATGACCTCATTCTGCTTTAGAGGTAAATAATATGAACAAAACAGCACTGATGAGGTTCTCTGCAACACCATGGTAGAAGAAGCTACTAATTGGCAACTCTATGGAGAGCAATGGGATCTGAACTTTTCTGATTTGTATGAATTTGAGACAATTTTTATGGGTTGTACACTCAAATTATAACTTAAATAATATAAACAAGGTTTTGGTATAATTAAATGAAAGTATGTATTTATTCATAAAATAAAGATAAAACAAAATGTGAATATATTGTTAACATATAAATAATAAAGAAGATTTGAGGCTATTGTAAAAATATTATAAATCTTTATCAAGCAAATATTAAATGGTTTAAAGACCAAAGAGTAATAAAAAGAAGATATTAGAATGAAATAAGGATGAAAATTGTGTATGACAAGTATTTAAATATGAGGTAAAGCTTCTTCCTCGAATAGAAAGATAATGCATGATATAATCTTAAAACAAATATCATTTTTTATCTGAGAAAGGAGAGCAAACAATAACAAAGAGAAGATATAACAGTAAAGTTAAGAAGAAGAAGAAGATTACGTATGGAACTACTTAAACCAGTACATGTACAAACTGGAGTGAAGTCTGATCACCATAAATAGATACTGCTGAACCTCATTCTTGGTATATTTTGGTTTAGGAACCCAAACTCTTTCTGTGAAGGAAGCTGGCAATATTTAATGTCTAACAGGTTCTGAGAAGGTCCACACATGGTGTCTGAATCTCCCAAATTCCTCGTTTTAGATCATATGCGGTGTAATAATCTTAGAACGGTTTTTTGAGTAAGAATTAAAGAGAATTTGCAGTGTCTTTCATAGTATGAGGCCGCCATCAACGAACCTTGATGTTAGCTTTAACTTTTAACTGAACTCCTCAGAATCGTTACATTTTACCATCAACAACAGTGAGGGTCGCCGTCAAGGTATTCGCGCTTGAATCAACGAAACGTCACCGCCCCAACGCGGTCGCCAAACGCGGGCTCGCTGGGGCGGAATTGCCGGTCGTCCAACAGCTGGTCGCCCCAAATGGCGGGTCGCCGCCGGAACAGGAGCTTCAACAGGCAATGCCGGCGGGTCGCGCGATCAGCGGTCATCCCAACAGCATCGCCAAACATGGTCGCCGTAACGGCGGGTCATCGGTGTCAGCGGTCATCCGGCGGCGGGTCGAATGCCAAGGGCCGTCAGAACGCTGGCTGGTCCAGCAACGTCAAACATAACGCCAGAATGTTATCGCCCACCAGTGGTCACCAATGTGGTCAAAGCATGAACAACATCACTAACAGCATTAAATGCTAAGATCCACTGGTAATTTCGAACTTAAGGTCATATCTCCTTCGCTGAATCTGATTTATGGCCTGGACCTCATAGTAAAGCTTCATTGAGCCATGAACCCATCCATATGCCCGAAGAAGATATTGTATGTCAGACTAAGGTGTTAGACTGAGCTTTGTCACTTCGGGGTGCAAATTGTCGGGTCAAAACGCCTAAGACTGATCAAGATGATTCCAATTCTGTTCTACACTCTTCCGCTTGAACTCCGATTTGGGTGTTCGGGAATTTTATGAAAGCCCATTGAGTCAAGAACCACCAATGACAAGCCGATAAGACGGGAACCCGCTATTAGTCCAAAACACCGTTATAAAGACAGGTAAACACGCGACAAATAGAACGTCACAGAACTGGTATAAACAACCACAGCTACACTGGTGCTGAATATTACAATAAAAGAGATAAGAAAAATGAAAAGATATGGAATATAACATTGGGATGAGGACATCACAATATGATTACCTAACGATAAACACTATTCTAATACAGATACATAATCGGCATAAAATACACAAAGGATTGTCCGCTTAGAACCCGGTAGGGATAGACAATAAATGTCGATGAGGAAGAACAAGTCCTCGGTATACATCAGTTGTATTCGAAACTGGACCCCGCATCAACGGATAATAGATCTCTGAATCAAAATTTCGGCATGGTCACCGCCACTCCCGCCCTCATGAATAAAGTCACTGCCCTTAATGTTGATTGATACCTTCAAGATAATATATTACACGTCATACCTTCATGATCACTCGCCGTTTAATGTTGAACGAAACTTTCTGTCCTCGCGGATTATATATCTGATCCACCCGGCGTCACGCAAGACATGTCATAAAAATGTTGGATGTGTATATGCAAAGGAGTCCGGGCGAGAATCATGGGCGACACACGCATACGTTAATATATATAGCGTTTGGCTACACGCTACAAAACACAAGATTATACGAAAGTATCCAAAGAGCGATATAAATGAAACTGTTAAGATGGCGAAGGACATACGAGAAAATGACGAACCGCATCGTTATACGTTATACGCATCAGGTAAAAGTGTGGTGACTTTTAATAGAAGTCATATTCCCCAATTAATGGTAAAGCCAGACTACCAACCGTGGCGATGCGGGTTATGAACGCGCATGAGGCGACGAACCGACGAAGACGCGTCACATCACAGTGCCCACCGGAAGACCTTTAAGTCATTGTATAAGAAAATTTAAACTGAATAAACACAAATACAACATTTACTTGAGCCAACATGGCGAACTATTGCATGTACAAGTACGGGGTTTTGAATAATAAAGAATATGCAAGCGTACAGAAGGGAGGATAGAAAGAGTAACTCTGAATGGAAGATCCCGGCGTCGGTCGGGTACATACTTGAGCGGCACCGGAGCATCCCGAGATTGGCTCGAACTTTTTCAATCGGCCCGATTCGGCGCGGTGTCGCAGCTTAGTGGTATCAGAAACATCCTGATTGGTCTAATTCACTAACTGTTCTGATCCAGGCAGTCACAACAGTGGTGATCAGTTCGTCGAGCGTTTAAGCCTGCTTAGGTGGCTCGAATAGGAGCAATATAAACAGAAACGGTTAGAACAAGCGGTCCAGGCGTGGATTTGGTTTGTATAGAGGATCGCCTGGTCACTGAGAGTGGTCAAACCACTGTCAGGTTATCACTGGTCCCCGGAAAGTAATGTACCTAATGAACTCAGCCTGGGTTCATTGGTAACATCAAAGATGTTGCCTACTGATAGATCAACTTCTCCAAAGCCCAATGAGACAATAAGAATAAAGAGAATGATGCAGGAATTCCATGGGTCGAGCATGGAAGAGTCGAGAAAGCCGACCTCGTTAGAAAAGTTAGAGATATTAAAGATATGATAACTCCACCAGACATTATGTGCAACACCAACAGGCGAGGCATATGGATTGGTGGAAACTAGTACCAAAGTCCATGATCCGTCCCGGGATAGAATTCTCATTCAAGAATCTGACAAATGTTACCGAGTGGCGAGATCCTGGGCGAAACAGGCCCAAACTGAAGGAAGAGCTACCATCACAGAAAGACTCAATTTATCTAAAGAAGACGATCGGATCACCTTCACCAGTAATACATAGCAATCTGGAGTATGGAATCGCAGACCATCATGGGACATTGAACTGGTTGAATTTTCCAAACAGTGGATTTTAATGGCTTCAGTCCGGTCAATTATTAGATATCAGAAATGAGCAACAAAGAAAGATTTCAACGGTTAGTTTGTTTTCTAGAGGAGCTTCGTCTCTCCGTGCAAGCGAGCCAGAGAATCTCCACTTCAATCGTAATATAGTTCGCCACGAGGGTAGAAGGTACAACTGTCGTAACACGAGTACGTAGAGGTGCTTCAGCTTGGACAGGAGAAATTCCGACGCTCTCACCCACACAAAATACGGAGCTCTTGCATGATAACATGATGTTTTCTGCAGCAGCTCTCTGAGATTGAAGCCACAAAGTCCCAACTAGGATAATGGGCCAAACAAGTGAAGTGGCAGAGGAAGATCCTGAGACACCACTTTCACCACATCGGTAAATTGAAAGGTCTATCTCAAGATAGAGGACTAGGAGGCATAGTTTCTAAACAAAGAGATCGTCCTATGCCTATTAAAGATCAACATCAGCATATGCTATAAGGTCAGAGATCAATGTCTGAGGCGACAGCCATATTTTTCTTGATGAAGATATAGATGTTTTAATTAATGATCCCGGATCACCATTCATATAAAATGGAGTGCAGATTTACAAAGCACCATGAAAGAAATTAAAAGATATGACATGCATGTAACTAGTCCGCTGGGGCAATGAACGCCAGCGTGGTTGTTATATTTAACCGCCTCACTGAGAGATGAACAGAGATTTTCAACATGATAACTTTACCATTCCTCAGAGTCACTTGATTCTGTGAATGATCGGGCTGGTTCGCACCCAGCCACACTGTAAAAGATCGAAAGAAATGTCAATCAAACCAGGTAATAGTACGCGCACTGACATAAAGGTCAGATGTCATCCCACTGTACGCTAGATAAATATGAGGTACGATGATACTGTTTTGATAATTTTGACTCCGCAGAGTCAAGCGATGGTATGATCCGAGTGCGGAATTTCCGTAGTGTATTCCCAAGAGCACCGTAATTCAGCGAATGAGAGGACTGTTTCAGAATCGCACTGGTGAACAAACCCTGGCGTCAAGGGCAATCAGATGATTGTTCAACTTATCAAAAGAGTTAAAGAGTCAATTGCAGAACTTTGTGATAAATGATTATCCCAACTACAAATCCTCAAAAATCTGTTTATTTCCAGAAAAGAAAGACAACTTCATTTTTATATAACGAACATCTGCACAACAAGGCACGTTGGCACCAAGTACCCATCAGTCAGTTCAAATGATCTTTGATCGCGAAGAGCGCGTTTTTCAAGACAATCGATCGCGGTATTATCACCGAGGTAGATAATGAGATGTCAAGATCCATTTAGAAACCTGATATACTGGCCATGAGCTACCGCGCCATTGGGGTCATCTAACCGCAGATTCATGGATTTTGATGGAACAGGTGTCTCAACCCGGCAAGATCGCTGTCGTGGCTAACAATACGATCCGGTATCAAGATGCACAAGAACTGGAACAGCAACTGGAATAAATCTTGACAAGATAGTACAGCTATATGCTAAACCCGCAATGTGACTTTTGCCAGCAGTCTATTCAGCTGGCATTAGTCCCATTTGATGGTATAAGATTGATCCGCGCACTTGAAGCGCTGAATTGAAATCACCTCAAAAATGTAACCGTAGGTGAGAAGTTCTCGGGCTTGAAGGTGCTACAGAAGACGGTGAAAGGGATGCCGGTCACAACCAGATCGGTCGTCGCCTTACTCCTGAAAAGAGATGCACCCAGATGGTGATAGTTTCAAACAATGAGACGCGGATGAATGGAGATGGGAAAAGTAGTGGCTTATGCTCTGCATAGCTGAAGCCACATGAACAAAATTATCCCACTCATGACCTGAGTTAGTCACAGAGCTGGCTGAAAATGATACACAAATTAATTGCACGTAAAGGCAGAACTCATAATCGAAGAGTCTGGCACCGCTAACTAAAGAGCAATCGAGACAATATGTGGCGGAGCTATTGCAGACATGATCAGTGAATCAAGATTAACAACCCTGTACGCTAATATAGAGAGCTTCAGCGTTTTGAAGCCGCATTGTAGAAAAATGTCGCCACAGATGCGGACTGAGATTAGGTGATGATGGAGCGTTAGCTCAACAGAAGCAAGAACCCGTTTTAAAGCAAATGATTGTAGACGCTATAAAAATGATTTGAAGATACTTTAAAAAATTTACGTATGGTTAGAGATGGCATAATTTGGTTTAGAGAGCAGTTCTGAAGCTGTACTTCTGTAAGGATATGTGTGCTGAGATGATGAAAAGGAGCTGAAGAAAAAGGTTATTTTGAGTCATATGGATAACACAACCCTGAGGGAACAAGATAAATCAGACTAAACAGCTACTAGTGAAAAGAATTGAAAAGATGTGACCGAATATGTGTTCGGCGTTCATCAGTCGTTTCAAAGCCTGCCCACCGGCGCTAACAGTTTGCTAACTTCTCCGCACTCCTACTGGGCGGGGATGAATATTTACACGACTTTAGCTGCCTTCCCTCACACAACAAACATGACCGTCAGTGATCAGATAGCTCTCACAAAGTTTTTACCATTTATACCAAATGTGATTGATTATTCTATGGATCGACTAGCTGAGTTATATGTGGATGAGATTGTGCTACCTGCATGGTGTGCCGCTATCTATTGTGTCGGGAGTAGAGATCCGCGATTTACATCAAGGTTCTCGAAGGAATTACACGCCTTTAGGCACTGCTAATTTAAGACGATATTCCATCCGCAAATGTATGGACAAATGAAGACGATCGGGAAAATTGAAGACGCTCGGTACTGGTCGAATTTTTGAAGTCGGATGGTGCAGGACCATTGATGAATTTGCCTATACCAATAGTTTTCAATCGCATTGGTAATGGCACCATACGAGGCTTTGTACGGTCGGAAAATGTAACTCGCATCGGAATGGAACGAACGAGCGCAACCATAGTCCAACAGTAAAAGACGCCGCAGAGGCGTGCCATTCGGCAGGCCAGCGCGCGATGACAAAAATCGTATGCCAACCTAAAGGAGAGAGGATATTTGAACATGTTGAGACGGTCTTCTTAAAGGTATCACCATGGAAGAAAATTCTAGGTTCGGGTCAGAAGGCAAGTCGAGTCCAAGGTTCATGGGGCCATAAGGAGATTTAACATTGTCTCGCGGTTACTAGAATACACTCTTAAAGAGGTCGCTAAACATAACATGTTTATGTGTCAGCGTTTGAGATACCAGTCATAAATACAATGTTACCAAAGGTAAGAAATACAAGTACAAGAAGATTTGTCATATGATGAGGTCGCACACTGCTCGAGAGGTGAAACACTTACAACAAAACAAGATCATTATGGGAGTTCTCCGTAAATACCATTAGAGGAAGAAGTTTGCTGGTTACAAACATGGAGGATAACAAGATCCGAACTTTTGATTTGTAAGAATTTCAGAACAAATTTTTATAGAGTTAGATGATTCAAATGCACCCAACGCTTTATAACATGTTTCAGGTAATAAACGTAAAGATATCTGAACAAAATGGAAGACAAAACAAAAATAGAATATGCATAAGTTAAATTACAAATAATAAAGAAGATTCGAGGTCATTAAAATATTATAAATTGATTTGCAAATATTAGAAGAGTCAAGAATCAAAGATAATGAAGAAAGATATTAGAATGAAATAAGAATAAAATCAGAATAGATTAGCTGGCTAGTTAAAAGAGGATAAAGCTTCTCTCCATCAGGCATAATGAGGTGGATGGGATCAAAACAACATCTACTTTTGGCCTCAAGAAAAGGAGAGCAATGTGAACAAAGAAGGAGGAAATAAAAAGAAGAATAATAAGAAGATTTGTGTGGAACTGGCAACCATGAATGAAGTAAGAAACCATGGAGTATGAAACAGTTTGGGACTATATGCTTAGATACATATAAGGAACCCTCATTCGGTAGGGCATCAATGGTAATCAACCTTTCTTAGGTCGTTAAGAAGAGCTTTAAGGTTCCTAATATATCGGCTAACCAATATGGTTTAACCAGAATTCCGTTGAATTCACATATAATGAACTTTTATTCGGGTTTCGGCGCAACAAAGATAGCAGAATTTGGTAGCAAGTCCTTCTCTATTAAATAGTAGCCACATCACGAACTTGATGTTAGGTTTCGAATTTAATTTAATTTGAGGACCGTTATGGTCTTTACCAACAATCAACGCGAGGGTCACAACACAATGCCACGGTCGCGGTCGCCCGTCGTGGTCGCTAAACAAGGGGTCGCTGCTGAACGCGCGGTCGCCCAACAGCGGTCACCGCGGTCGCTGGGTGAACGTTGGTTGTCCACCGGGTCATCAAACAGCAATACACGAATGGCAACCGGTCGGGCCGCCAAACGCGGGCCGCCATTAATAAAATCGTTCGGCAGGTCATCAAACAGGCGTTGCGAATGTTATCGTTCAATTAGGTCACAAACGGCGGTCGCCAAGAACAGTATCGTCCAACAAAGGGTCGCCCACCGTGGTCAATGTCATGGTCGCCAAGAACAAAGGGTCATTCAACAGGGTCACAAACGGTGGTCGTCAGCGAATGCTGGTCGTCTGGAATCAGCAACGCCAACAGGCCGCCAACGAGGGTCGTTTAAGAACAAAGAACGTCTAATGGTTGGTCATCAACGGTCGCCAACATAACGCCGTTGAATAGTATCAACAGGTCGCCGGTCGGCAGGATCACTAACAAAGGCCATTTCATCAGATCATCGCATAAGGACCTCCAACTTAATATCAAGATCTCGCGAATCGATTATGTTCTGGACTCTATGGAAAGCCCATTGAGTCAAGAATCCATCCATATGCCTGAAGAAGATATTATATCGGTGACCCACGCGTTAGATCAGCTCGTCACTGGGGCATTGCCGGCTTCGTGCCACCGCCAAGATCGGAATTGATTAACTTCCTAAACCTGTTCATACTTTCGCGAACCACTAAAATTTGAACTGCTGGCGCCTGGTTGAGCCAAGAACCAACAAGACGAAGCGATAAGATTGAACCATGCTAGTCTGGTTACGGAAACGAGAAAGACGGTGGAACAGCAGCGGTCGATTAGAAAATGCCGGCTATAATTGACAAGAACCATATATTACGGGGCACGAGCGATCGGCGCGCGTTGAGATGGCGGAAAACGGAAAAGATATGGAACAGCGATTGCATTATATCGCGGCACACACCGGCTTTGGCGAATAAATTATTCGGAATGGCGAGATGATACCGGCGCGAACACACGCGACTCATCATGAACCCCGGGTGGTGGATGCTGACGCGCACGCCCGCTAGGAAGAATAAGTCCGCAAGATATCGCTTATTCGAAATTCCGACCCCGTAGGGTCAATGACATAGATCCCGCTTGACCGGTGGCTCCTGCACAAACACAGCGCCCGGCCTCGAAGAAACGCTCACAAAGACACACCTTTTGATGAATAGATATTATACCGCTCAATGTTTCATGGATCTGTCACATTGAAGAATATAACTTCGGTCCACGGATTATACATTCAGATCTCAAGGTTTATGCGTACATGAAACATAAAAGAAAATGACGTATATGCAAAGGAAATGAAGAGAATATGGGAAGCATAGCAATCGCTATGTGATGATAGTATACAAGATAAGAACAAGAAGTAAAAGTACAAGATTACATGAAAAGTATCCTGAAGATGATATAAAACGAACCGTTATGATAAGTACATACATGAGAAATGACAAGAATCCAGACCATTATACGCGTTATATGCATTTGTATAAAAAAGTGTGGTGACTCTTAATAAGTCATATTCCCGCAGCGTAAGCTGCCGCGGTGTTCAATCGGGTGTGTGAGTACGAGAAGAACCGGAGGACGGGACAATCCACATCGGCCACAGTCAAGGCCACACATCAATAGGTGCTTGGAAGACCTTTAAGTCTATTTTGTATATGAAATTTTGTAAACCCGATGTAAATATTGTAAATGTTGAACATTTCCATATTTGGAGCTTGTATATATATTTTGTAATCCCGGCGCTACAGGAATGTAATACAAGTTAATGGTTTAACATTATGAATATGCAGATGTAAAAGGTTATAAGTATGATAAGAGTGACCCTCACTTGACATCTATCTTGAGTTGAGGTGTTCTGATTTAGTGGTATCGAGCATCGGTTGGTTGGACACTTGTCCGGGTTGGATCGGAGAGAAGGGTGTCACGGTTTAGTGATGTCAGGCATCCGGATTTGGTTCGGACCTTGATGGTCGGATCTGAAAGGGTGTCCGCGTGGGACTTCTAGAGACTTAGGAGGTTATGACATGGGCGAGTTTCGGGGCTGTTCATGGGTAAGTGTCCCTTTCAGGAGGCCCGCGAGGCATGCGAGAGGCTCGGGGTTCCTCGGCTGACGGCGATCGGCGTGATGGGTATGTGGTTAGATTCACGAGTTAGCTCGATTCTTCGATGATTCGCATTGACCCGCGACACAGCTAGGTGAGAGATTCGAGAATGGTGAAGTTGTCCATTGGTAGGGATTGTAGGGCCGCCTACGGATATGGATTCCTGGTTGGGATAGCCGGCATTAGAGAGAGATAGAGGATCTTTCGGGCAACCGGTATGCGGTGTTAATTAAGCGAGAAGAGGAAGGGCGGTCGATCTTATGGGTTCGGGAAGAGAGCGGAGGGCCTCTGGTTTGCGAGGATCTCGAGTCACGGCCATCGGGCCGGGGACCAGGATGAGGAGTTGTCGGTCGAAGCGGAGACGGATAGAGTTACCCGGTCGAGTGGGACGAGATGGTGTCTTTACCATTATCAGCAGCACGGACACATGAGGCAGGATTGCCCCGAGCGAGGATCTTGGGGTTTTGGGACATCACGGTCTGGTGAGTAAGCGGGGCGGGAGAGGGGATGCAGTGCGTTCCTCCGCGGCCGCAGTGCGTACCGGAGGGCCGATCACGGTTTCAAGGGCTACCACGGGCACCTCACATTTCTGAAGGCGAGCCAAAGAGGCGAAGTATGAGTAGAGCGGAGGGCCCGAGGCCCACGGGGCGGGGACATTAGGGGTCGAGGCGTGTCTATGCCGTCCTGCCATGGCCGAGATCAAACGGATCGGTCCCAGTTATATAAAGATGCGTTCTTCAACGTATCTAAACATGGGGCGAGAGTGTTATTTGATTATGGTGCTTCGCATTCATTTATCGCTGCATTAGTTGTGATAGAGTTGGGCTTAGAGGTTGAGACCTTAGAAGAGCCTTTGTATGTGAGTTCTCCCCTAGGGATTAGGGCGAGAATAGGGATGATATGTCGCGGTTGCGAGTTGGAGATCTCGGGGACTCTACTCACCGTAGACTTGAGGATCATGGACATGTCAGAGTTCGATGTCATCCTGGGGATGGATTGGCTGATAGCTTACGAATTAGATTATCGATTGTGGCGTAGGAGGGTTACCGCTACACACGCGGGGCCGTACTCGTGTGGTATTTCGGGGAATGACCTTGATATTTTCCCCGGACGAGTATCTGATCCAGTGTCGAGGACCGAGTTGGTGGGTTGGTTGCTTGACCTTACAGAGGAAGAGGAGAGGCCCGGACTTAAGATGCCTCGGGTAGTGTGCGGAGTATGTGGATGTTTTCCGGATGAGCTACGGACTGCCTCCACGAGAGGGTTGTAGACTTAGTGTCGAGTTACACCACTGAGTACTTCACCCGTCTCTATGACTCGCGTAGGATGGCACCGGTTGAGTTGAACTTCGAGTCGATTCTGAGGCGCTCTTGGAGCCGAGGGGTTCATTAAATAAGGCACTTCCACCATGGGCGCTCAGTTACGTTGCAAAGAAGAAGGACAAGACCCTTCGACTGTACATTGACTACAGACAGTTGAACAGGGTTACTATCAAGAATCGGTACCCATTGCAGAAGTTGGCGATTTGTTTGATCGGTTGAGGAGCGAGTCTACTTTCGAGATAGACCTTCATAGCTGGTTACCATCGGTTGAGGTTGGGATCTGATTATCCTAAAACGGCGTTTAGGACGCGTTATGGGCACTGAGTTTACGGTGATGCCCTTCGGTTAACGAATCGTCGGCGACATTTCATGGATCACGTACAGGATATTTGACCCTATTTAGATTAGTTTGTAGTAGTCTTCGTGGATGACGTCTTAATCCTACTCCCGATTAGTGGGAACGGTATCACTTGAGGATCGTTTTACAGTTGTTAAGAGACCATCAGTTGTACGCCAAGTTCAGTAAGTGCAAGTTCTGGCTTATTGAGGTGAGATTTTTGGGACACGTGGTGTCATCATCAGGAGTATCAGTCGACCTAGAGAAGGTCGAGGCAGTGATGAGTTGGGAGAGGCCGAAGTCAGTCTTCTAGATACGTAGTTTCTTGGGATTGGCTCGGTATTACTGAAGATTCATTGAGGGATTTCTCGGAATAAGCGGCACCTGGCTAAGGTTGACCGGAAGGAGGTCAAGTTTGATTAGGATAACCCGATGCGAGGAGGCATTCCGGGAGTTAAGAGGAGACTGCTTGGCTCCATCTTGATAGTTCGGGATGGGGGACGGGGTACCACCGGTGTAGTGATGCCTCGAGGGCCGGATTAGGATGTGTTTTGATGCGATCCGAGGAGGTAGTAGCTTATGGTTCGTCGGTTAAAGAATCACGAGCGAAATTACCCCACACACGACATGAGTTGGTGTAGTCTTCGCCTTGAAGATTTGGCGCCACTACTTATATGACGAGAGTTCGAGGTGTACTCAGACCATAAAAGTCTAAAGTATATTTTCACGCAGCGGGACCTCAACATGAGGCAACACAGATGGATGGAGTTCCTAGAGGATTATGACTTTACTTTGCATTACCATCCTGGTAAGGCAAATGTGGTGGCTGATGCACTCAGTCGGAAGTCACAAGGAGCGTTGGCTAGTATAGCTTCTCGGGAGTGGCGGATGCTCGAGATTATTGGGGCCGGTTGGGCTGGTACAACGGCGGAACTCGGGAGTACCTTAGGGAGTTTAGTGGCTACACGATCTACGTGAGTAAGAGTGATTGAGTCGATAGGGACCCGTGAGATAGTGTCAATCGGGGGATCGAGTCACAGTCAGTCTACGGGTGTGAGTGGGCCAGGGTCCATAGCGAGATGGTAGTCTTCGATATAGGGGACAGGTAGTGGTTCCCCAGTTGACCCGATTTGAGGAGATTCTCGGGAGTTTCAAGCATCTCTCGATTTGCCGTGCATCGGGTGGCACGAAGATGTATCGGGATCTTAGGTCGTCGATTGCTATTGGAGTGGGATGAAGAGAGACACGTAGGGGACTTTGTTCGACCGATGTCTCACGTGTCGGCGGGTTAAGGCGAGCACCGGAAACCGGCGGGCTACTTCAGCCGTGGAGGTGGAATTTGCAGTGGAAGTGGGAGCATGTCACGATGGACTTTGTGACCCACTTGCCATGGACGCAGCAGAAGCATGATGCGGTATGGGTGATAGTGGATCGGCTCACGAAGTCGGCACATTTCCTAGCCGTGCGGATGACCTTCTCCTTGGAGAGATTCTGCCGGTTATACATTCGAGAGATAGTCCGACTACATGGAGTACCAGTATCCATAGTATCGGATAGGGACCCGAGGTTTACGGCGCACTTTTGGAAGAGTTTCCAAAAGGCTATGGGCACACGGCTGACCATGAGTACAACGTTCCACCCTCAGACGGATGGTCAGTCTGAGAGGGTATACGGTATTAGAGGGACATGCTACGAGGCATGCGTCTGGATCACAAGGCGACGGGGAGGAGCATTTGCCCTTAGTGGAATTAAGCACAGCTTAAACGAGTTACCGGCGAGTATACGAGGATGGCACCGTATGAGGCATTGTATGGGAGGCCATGTAGATCACCGTTATGTTGGACTGAGGCGGGAGAGAGCTCCATCACTGGTCCTGATTTGATTAGAGACACCTCCGAGAAGGTGAGCTTGATATGACAGCGTCTTCTAACGGCCCAGAGTAGACAGAAGAGCTATGCAGATGTGCGACGTCGACCCTTAGAGTTCGAGGTTGGGCATCACGTCTTCTTGAAGGTGATGCCTAAGAGGGGGGAGTGGTCGAGGTTCGCGAGGCGTGGGAAGTATCGTAGGAGTTTATTGGACCTTCCGGGATACTCGAGAGGGTGAGCAGATTATACCGAGTTAGCGTTACCTTGACATGTCAAGTGTCACGAGGTGTTTCACGATCTCCATGCTCGGAGAGTATACTCGGATCCGACTCATGTGGTGGATTAGGGGACATAATGGAGTTGACATGGATGAGACCTTTGAGAGGACCGGTGTGCATTGTTGATAGCCGTGATCGGGTTGCGGCCTTAAAACCGTGAGAGATAATGTTGGTACTATGGAGGCACTATGGAGTGGAGGAGTCCACGTGGGAGCGCGAGGACACGATGCGGGCCACCTATCCCTTCTTGTTTAGGGATGAAGATACGTAGTTTAGTCGTTTAAAATTTAAATGACTGTTTACATGCATGATGGAGTGCACGTTGCATATGCATGTGTTTGATTATGATCGTTCTGAATTTCGGGACAAAATTCCTTTTTAGGAGGGGAGAATGTAAGACCTGAGAAATTCCAATTTCTGGAAAAAAGGGCAAAATCGTAATTTCGATTACGACATTGTAATTTCGGTTAAAAATCCGTAATTTATTCTGCAGTCCCGGATAATGACGGATTCACCGTGGAATCGATCTCGCGAAATCGTCATACGTAAAATTTCATAAAATTAAGAACGATCGGAGTTGACACGTTTTCGAGTCGCATTTTGGGTCTTAGTAAAGCGATTTCGATGCGACAAAAGTCGCGTAAACAATCTTTCGTAATGTAAATTAGTGGTAGAAATGATGAAAGGGACCGGCGAAGTAGTGCGAATGAATGGGAAATGAAGGGGCGTAATGGGCATTTGGGATTTGTTCGTCGTGAAGACGAAAATAGGAATAGTGACTTGTCTCCTCCAAAGAAAAGAAAGAGAGAAAAAAATGTGGGAAAGGGAAAAAAGTCAGTGGCTGATTTTCTTAGAAGTTATAGTGAGAGAGTCTTCCTTCTCTCTAGAAATGCGGACGATCCAGGCCAAGTCGACGGTCTTCGGAATGAGAAGGAGAGCTTGCTCTGGCGGAGAGGCAGTGGAGTACGGTTGGGGAGTTTTCTCAAACTCAGAGAGGTAGGGGTTTTTCCCTACTTGGGTTTTATTCTTCGCTTAAGTACTATGTTAATGTTTCGGTTGGTTGAGGCCTTGAACGGCCGTTTGATCTGTTCCAAATCTTGGAACCGAAATGTTTGGATTTGAGACCCGCGACGGTCAGAGTATCGGGTTCTACGGACTATTTGGAGTTCAAATATTGATGAATGGTTCCATAAATCATGTATTGGTTTGATTGAGGCCGGAAATGGCCGAGAAATACGGGTTCACAAAGTGAACCGATGATTTGTGTTTGATAGGAACAGTTGATGAGTGCAAAACTCATCTATGTTTTGAGTTCATTTCACATGCTATTTTGTGCATTTAATATCCATATTCATGTAAAACTCATAAAATTTCCTCTAAACTTGGTTTTGTAGGATTATTGATGAAAAGCAAGTGATTTGGCAAGAAATAGGCAATATGTTTCAAAGAAGAGTCAATAGAGTCTCGTGCGCTCTTTGGGAAGATTAATTTTTGTACCATATGGGACATCAAATGGTTCAAATTCCTATGGCACATTCTACATTCAAAGAGCTTTCCAGCAGTACTCACACGCCCAAATCCGAGTTAAAGCGAAGAAGTTATGGCCACGACAAGTTAGAGAAAGAAAAACCGATTCTTTGTCGAAGATTTGTGCGACAGGAAATGGTGTCGCGACCGAAAATGATGTCGCTGACGAGGAAATGGTGTCATGACGGGAAATGGTGTCGCGGCCAGAGAAAACTTGATGTGACCAAAAGAAATCTTGCCCAAAACCTAAAAAGGCGAAAAGTGATATTTTGACCTAATTTCAAGCCCATTTCACCCTTGGACCATATATATACTCGTTTTTTAGGTAAAGAGGCAAGCGGGAACATTGGAGAACCTCTCTCATGGGGTTTCTCTCTCTAGACTGCCCATTTTATCATTTTTCTGTAGATTTTAATTTGTTTTAGATTTTAGAGTAGTTTTAGAGCAGATTTTTATTTCTATTGAAGAGATTTTGGTGCTATATAACAGAGATTCAGATTTCACTAAGGTTGAGACAAAGATTGAAGTTAAGAATCCCAGTTTACTACTCTCTCATGGGTTTTCTCTCTCTAAAGCGCATTTTCTTAGTTTTCTTTGCAGATTTTATTTTTTAATATATCTTAGAGTAGTTTTAGGCTTGATTTTTATTTCTATTGAAGAGATTTCGGTCTTTGTACTCGGATATTCAATTTCTTTCTTGTTGAGGAGAAGATTGAAGCTGAATGCGGATTTTCTCTTCTTTTCTCTTGATTTCTTTCTTCATTTTCTTACTTTTTGTTTGATTAATGATGATTGGAATCCGATGTGGAACATTAAACACCCTCTAGGGTTAGGGTTTTAATTGTTGAACATTCGAGATTTGCGGTTACGGTTATTTTGTGGGTTTGAATCTTGAATTTATATAATTAGTGCGTTCATATAATGAATTGTTTGGAATATTAGTAGCTTATACCAAAAGAATTTGTATCTTTGCTCACGATTTAGGGAGGCTATCTGAGTGACACGAGAGATGAGATTCACGAGTAAAGAGCGGTAACTTAGGGGTATGTTAGACTAATATCTTGAAACTAATGAACTCTGAAAAATTACTTTGATAGATCACTAATTTACTCATGGTGTGAGGATTAATTAGATGATGTATCAATTTAGTTGTCGGAGGTTTCTCATATTGATCTAATGAGAGGATCTTGATCCGTGTTAGCAAAGATCTAATCAGGAGATAGAAAATTTTATTAGATTTGAAGGACGAGATACTAATTACATTGGAGAAGACTTGCATTGTCACATACATGAGGCGAGAATTCTTCGATCCCGAAAAGAAATGGTTGTGAAGTATTGAAAAAGAAAAACATTCGAATCTTAAAGAGAGCCAAATTTTACAAGTAGCTATTTAGACCCATTTTCTTGAAAAGGAATATGTTGTGTTAGATAATTGAAATGTATGGTGTGTAAAATCAGGCTATACTACATTGCTCTTGGACAAATCTAGCATTCAACTCCTGAGATGTTGCACTTTCAAGGAAATGCAAGCTGTTTTTGTAAATAATTATCCCCATCCTAGTGACTCTTCATACCTTTTAGAATTAAGTAGTTGTTTTATTTGGTAGATTTTAGGATTAGTTTTAAATCGGTTTGTTTCAATTAAATTGATTTTATTCGAGCATCTACTTGGTCGCCTAAATAGTGAAGAGCTCTTGTAATCGGGTGATCAAATTCCAATTAGAGAGGAACCTCAGTCTCCTCGTGGAGTGATATCCGGACTCCCAGAGTCCACTTTATTACTTATGACCCGTGCACTTGCGGAAAGGGGGTTGAGTGTTAGTGTACTTTTCATTTCAGTTTTGAGTACACTTGCTTTTTGTTTCAAATCAGTTTTTGAGTATTTACCACATTCACTCCCTTGGCCATATTTTCATATATACATCAAATTGGTCAATTGAACAACGATGGCAGGGGTTTTTCTTGTTCTGACTTGATAATTTCAAAAATATATATATAATTTGTGAAAATATGGGTTTGGTCAAGTAATTCCGTCAATTGCTTGTGTTTGATCATTAGCAAGTGAGCTAATTTTGATGTTTGAGATGATAATTACATAATATGATTGTGTGATTTAATTTTTATGTGAATATATTCATGTTTATATTTGCATGTGAATTAGGTACATGTATTAGTGTGCATTCCATATGCAACTGGAACATCTTAGGATTATAGGGTAAATTGCATGAGTTGAGTCTAGAAAAAGTGTTCGGAGGGTTGTCTAAAGTAATTATCGGAGGGTAGTCAAATTAAAAATATCAATCGTCGGAGCGGCGATTGATATTCGTCGGAGGGTAGTGCACAAATAAATAATATCAATCGTCGGGCGACCCAGTTGATATATACACACATAGGAGAGGGTTGCCTACAAACTATAGCTAAAATTAAATACGAGGCTTGGCGAGAGTGTGGGAGATCGTGAGAACTCGGGGTTCTGAGTTGGTCATGTAGACATTCAAGTAGGATCATGCATTTGCTTGAATGTGTGTTTATTTACAGACGTACCTGCTTTACTTGGGTGGGGAGTGGCCCAGCAGAGGCGATTCCACTCTTGAGCGATAGCTCACCCCGTCGTCAGAATTTATTTGGTCTGGGAGCGCACGGGAGCCGACTCATCATAAGTAGCTTTAGAAGAAAGTAGAGTTGTGACTTTGATTTTGTGATGTACTCGTGTATTAAATTTTAGATTTTTAATATGTTGTATAAAGTAAAATTGAACTCTTTGAACTATTAGATATAGTTGGATTCATAGTTGGTATGTATTTATGAGTCTTTGTTTATGGGCCCAGTGGCGTTTACTCATGTTGTAGTATATTGGATTGCTTGGGACGGGTTTTTCATGCGGGTGATGTATTTAGGTAGAGCTCCCCGTCTCAAAGGGACTACGCCGATTGTCTGAAGTGGTGTCGGGTAACCTTAGCCACTTGTATTCGAGTTGTGAGGTAGTCAGCGGACCCCTGGTTTTGGGGCGTCACTGAATTTGTCTAATATAGAAATAGGAAACCCAAATTCCGTCACAAGAGACGGTACAACAAATGTCTCATTCAAATCCAAATAAATCTTAGACATAATAATAGCACAAATATAAATTGCGCCAGCCGGCCTTACTTGCCATCGCACTAAATATGTATCTTTTACCATCATTTGGTTTTCGACAGCTCAAGCAACCCTGCATGGACACACTGATGTGAGTGGTTGAACCAGATTCTATCCACCAAGTGTGTTTAGGTACCGACGTCAAATTAACCTCAAAACAAACTAAATTAAGAAATGTACATTTCTTTGCACGCCAAACATGATAGTTGGTACATTGCTTCTTTTTATGTCCAACAGCTCCACAAAAGAAACAACCATCAACATTATTATTTTCTTTATATTTGTTTCTTTGGATAATAGAACACCTCTAGCTTCTTTATACTTCTTTCTTTTCTTCCTTTTATCCTTGGAAATACCAGCCAAATGAGCACTTTCTATCTTGCCTTGCTTCAACCTTTCCTCTTCTTGCACACAATGTGAGATGAGCTCATTAAGAGACCAAGCCTCTTTTTGGCAGTTGTAGCTCACCTTAAATTGATTGAATTGTGTGGGAAGAGATATCAAAACCAAACGCACAAGCAAATCTTCAAAGATATCAAGTTTATGTGCTCTTAACTTTGAAGTGAGATGAGACATTTCCATAATGTACTCCCTAATGTTCCTTATATTTCATTGAGATAAGATTTGCCAAAAGTGTACTTGTTTCAAACTTTTCATTCTTGGCAAATCTATTCTTAATTTATTCTAGGAACTCTTTGGCTGTCTTTATCGTGTTGGATATTGTGCCTCTAAATGCTTCTAGAATGGCCTTCTTAATGATCATCAAACACATGAGATTTGACTTCTCCTTTCAATATCTCTTTTCATCAATGGAACTTTTCGTAATTAAGAGGTGTAGGAGAATAAGCGCTGCCTTGAGGTCGTCGTGACACTTGAGAACTATATGGAGGTTAAGTACGTATTTTTTGAAGTTTGTCTTGATTTGCGAGGAATAGAATTAATGCTAGCATTAATGTTAGAAGCGAGAACTTAATAAATTGAATTAGAGAACAAAAGCAAGCAAAACAATCTCACATAAGCCTACTCCCAGAAAACATAAATAAATTCAAATAAGAGCAAACCCCATTTCAAGATATCGGACACTCTATTAATATTTTATCATTTGGATAAAAATATTAACTTGTAAGTGATATCTTGGTGTAATATCAAACAATAATAAGAAGCATGTCGAATAATAAATCTTATTTGAAGTTGTTATTATTCATATGTAAAACCAAATAATCATCACTCGTTTATTACCATAGGTGTGCATGCAATTCATTTTGAATATTAATCTTCCTTTGGGCCGATTAATATTCACATAGATTACATGTACATAATCTTGTTATATTTTGAAATAAAATTAATTTTCACAAAAGAGATCACTTTGGTGACCTATTGTTTTAATTAATTCATCTCAATATATATATATATATATATATATATATATATATATATATATATATATATATATATATATATATATATATATATATATATATATATATATATATATATATATATATATATATAAACACCAATATTTGAATGCAAGTTTGAGGAAATGCACTTAAACTATATGATATTTATATTTAAAAAAAAAAAAAACTTTGTAAACAGTTTGGCAATGCAAAATCACATAAAGCCCCTTTTGTTATTAAAACAAGACAAATATAGAGAAAAAAAAAATGCTTGGACCAGGAACCGAACCAGGGATCTCACAGTACAAACTTTTACAAAAGATGCCACCAAACCATTTGGTTATAAATGCGTCAGAAAAAATATGAAACTATATTTGTCGTATGATACAAACCAATGACATCATTTAAGTCTTCTTTTTCACATATTAGAAACCTAAAAAACAGAACAGTGAACTGACATATTCTTACATTTCCTCCTTAACATCTAAAATTGTATGAAATCAACCATATGTCCAAAAATTAAGAAATTTATATCGTTGGACTTGTAATGGGATGTGGAATTTTTTTTTAATCCATAAAATATTTCCAGAAATATTAAACTTTTCCAAAAAAAAAAAAAAATCTTCTTGACTTATTCTCAACAAATCAACATGAAATGACTCTGATACCACATATATTTGGTTCATGATGTAAGCCAGTCAGCGCAAATATGATCATTCATATTGAATTATCAAGAATCAAAACATTGGATTTGCGGAAGTACTGAATCCATAAAAGGTGTCTTAAGCTTTATGATTTAGATTTCGAGTATGAGGCTTTATTATCTTGGGATACTGACTTAACTACGTTTAACTTTCTCTTTTGATAATGAGAATCATAAGAGTTGAAAAATATGTTGTGTGATCTGGGGACCATGACCCCTATTTATAATAAACAATCGTGTATATTTATAAGCGATCCGTTTGTTAAGTAAACAATCGCGTATGTTAAGTATTTCTATTTAATATCATAAAAATGAAATTAACATTTCTACACATTAATGCTCATACCTTATAATATATTAATTAAAACCTAATTAATCCTTTAATTATTCTTTATTGATAGCCTATAATACACACTTATTTAATATATAAGCCCATATATTTAATTTTAATCCAACATGGATATGAGACCATAGGCGCAATGCCTAGCTTGGTTGGTTGGCTCGGGTTAGAACCTGGTAGTGCATGGTTGGTTGAGCAAGGCATGAGAACCTTGTAATAGTGGGATGACACTTTGGGATGTCTAAGGTAGCTGATGAATGCTTGAAAAGCCTTGAAGTGCCTTGCACCTTTTGGAGAAAGTGGTAATGGACACAACTCTTCAAGCACATACCAAGGGTTAGGCCTAGAGGGAACTTGGACACTCATGGGCTAGCACCTCTTCGAGAAGGGATGCGACTAATCACAAAGGAAATAGTTGGAGCACCTCATGGTGAGGGAAGGGGTTCGAGTCTCAGTGAAGACAATTTACTACAATTTTTTAAAATGTTATAATTCGCAAACTTTCAATCCCTAAAATATTATAATTTCCAACATTTCTCAATTTCTATTATAAAATTTTTTTTATAAGTATGTAATTTCCAATATCTCCAAATTTCTATAATTTCTCAATTTTCCAAACTTTCCAATCTCTAAAATTCTCAATTCATGTAATTCCCCAATATTCAAAATTTATTAATTTAAAAAAAAAAACTCATAATTTCCACAATTTTCGAAGTTTAATAAATTTTCAATCTCCAAAATTTCTCAATATTTTAGAAGAATATAAATTACATTTTCAATCTTAGCTTTATGTTATTTGTAGCTCTCGAAAAGGAATATTGAAGAATTAGAATATATTATAGTTATGGTATTTTATTCACTTTAGGTGTCACAACATCTACTTCAAATTGGAAAATGTATAACAAATCACATTTTAAATACCAATCCGTATGATAATAATACCACAAACAAATAATTGATGAATTTATAATTTCATATAGTTTATCTTTAAAGCTAGTTTCGTTCGTTCCCATGATCATAGATACTAGATCAAAAAATTGTTTCAAATCTTTAAAAGAAGTATAAGATAAATTTGAACGGTTAGTATATATACTTCTATAGAAAAAAATCATAAAAAATAATTAAAAGCCCAATGCTTAAAAAAATCAACAACTTTTTCAATATTGATATACGTTAACATAGTCTATAAAAATTGTAATTGAATATAACTTGATTTTTATAAGCATTTTTAAAGTTTTTTTAAAAAAAAAGTCATTATTGAATACTATGACTAATATGAAGTTTTTAAAAGTTGTAATTTAATATCACTGAATTTGTAATTCCATAAAAATCATTAATTTTCATAATCAATGCATCGTTTATAAATGTTGGTCCAAGGGTATCTTGAATTGAGGTTTTGATGATAACAAATCAATGTATTAAGTTACTAATGGTTTACTTGAGATAAGTGACAGATTGTAGATAATTATGAATGTAAAAACTATGTTTATCGATATTTGAATCAAGAATCAAACGAAGAAAATCGGGGATTCCCGAGTTCAAGCATACCATAAAGACCTTTTAAACTTAGGAATTTATGTAAGATGATTGAAGTGGTGCACTTTAGAGTTTATCATCATTTACATGCATTCACTCATAAACTCGATTTTCAAAACCAAAATTGCATATCTTTTGAAAACTTGAGTTTAAGTATAAAACATTAGACTTTTTAATCATAAAATGAACTTCAATGTTTATCTAAGGTTTTATAAATGTTAGTAATAAAAAATACATCAAATTGATCATTTAAAAAGTAAACCAATTGAGGCTCTGCCTCAACCGGTTGACCTGTTGATGTATACCAGGAAACGGTCAACCGGTTGGTCAATTCCAAGGAAATGGTCGACCGGTTGGATCTAGTAGCTCATCTAACATTTAGAGACTAAAACGGTCGATCGGATGGTTGAAACAGTCGACTGATTTGTGTACGCCTTTGAGTTGTATTATATCTTTATTGAGAGCTTGAGAAAGTGTCTCCTTGTACTTAAATAAGAAAGCTTCAAGTGTGTATAACTTGAAGGATTTGTGAAGAGCCAATTGGAGTCATAACCTAAGTGTAAAAGAAGAAGCTCGAGGTTAGAGCTTGCCATTAGTGGAACCCTCACCGGTTGAAGGTTGAGGAGAAGTTAACGTAGGCAAGGGTGTGTCGAACCACTATAAATTCGGGTTTTGTTTTCTCTATCCCTATCTTTTTATTTGTTGTTATTGCATTAAATTGAACATTTATTGTCATTGTGCGAAAAGTTTTTGAGAAAACCAATTTACTCACCCTCTTGATTAGGTTGCTAAGTCATATTGAACTTTCAATTGGTATCAGAGTTTTACCTCTTATTTTTCAAGACTAAATCGTCTAAAAGGAAAATGACTAGCACTAGCACCAAAACTAGCACAAGTCTGTTTCAAGCCGAAAGTTTTCCCATAAATAAACCCCTTTTCTTTGCCAAGTCCAATTATCAATTTTGGAAACAAAAAATGACTTGGTATTTAGAATCTCTTGATTTAGAAGTGTGGAAAACAATCTTGTATGGTTATACTTTTCCTACAAAAGATGTTGATAAATGTAAAATCCCGAAAACTCTTGATGAATATAGTGAAGAAGAAAATAGAAACTTTCAATTGAATTCTAGAGCTATTTATATTATTGTATGTGCTATATATAGAAATGAATATAATATAATTAGTCAATTGCAAAATGGCTAAGGAGGTTGGAGAATATTAGAGATTACCATGAAAAGAACTAACCAAGTTAAAGATTCTAAAGTTAGAATTTTTGAAAATGATTATGAATTATTCCAAATGAAACCTAATGAATCTATTTCTGAGATGTTTACTAGGTTTACAGACATTATTAATGGTCTTGAAGGCTTGGGAAAAAGGGTAAGTGAATAAGACAAAGTATATAAAATTCTAAGATGCCTACCTCCCAAATGGAACTCTAAAACGGAAGCTATTGAGAAAGTAAAGAATTTGAAGGAGCTACCTCTTGAAGAACTCATAGGCTCCTTGATGACCTATGAAATGAATATTGCAAAACAAGAAAAAGAAATACAAGAGGAAGAAGACAAAAAGAAAAACATTACACTAAAAGCTCAAGAAGAGAAAGTTGTTGATGGAACAAAATTTAATAACATAGAAGATGATATTATCCTCATCATAAAAGAGTGCAAAAGCTAATGATGAAGAATAAATATAGTGGAAAAGAACTACGAAGGAAGGTCCTTCAAAGAAAGAAAAAGAAAATAGAGAATGAGCAAAAGAAGTGATTTGCTACAAGTGCAAAAAGCCCGGACATGTAAATCATGATTGTCCTCTCTATAAAACCAAGAGAGAAAAGAGAAGAGCTATGATGGCAACATGGATTCAAAGTGAAGACTCATTCGATGATGAAAACGAAAATGAAGTTGCCAACATGTGCTTCATGGCTTTTGAAGACAAAGATGAGGTAAATTCTAACTTTGATGAAAATGAGGAATTTATGTTTGAATATGATGATTTGCTTAAAGTCATCTACAAGCTTGATGAAAAGAACACCTTCCTTAAGAAAAAGATTTTTGAGCTTCAAAAAGAACTTGATGAAATAAAGGAAAATTTTTCAAAAATTGAAGCTTCAAAAATTTCTCTTAAGAAGGAAAACGAGGAGCTACTTAAAAAGAATGAATGGTTAGTCTCCTCATTATCAAAATTCTCTTGTGGACATTATCTTAGCTAGCAAAAAATGTGTTTTTGATAAAAGGGGGCTAAGATATAAATGTTCAAAGAATAAAAAATATTTTAAAAACTATTTTGTCAAAGAATCCACAAGTGAAAGTTCCTCAACCATTTGCAATTTTATGGTATAGGAGGACACATAAATAGTACTTATCCTCTTAGAAATGGACCCTAAAAGGCCTTAAACTTTAAGTAAAAAAGGACTTTGATTGAAAAATCAAAGGTAGCTAACCACCAAGGACCCAAAAAGATTTGAGTACCTAAAGCTTCTTGACTTTCTCTTGTAGGGATCAAGGAAGGAGGATCAAGGAAGGAAAAATGGTTTTTAGATAGTGGTTGCTCAAGACACATGACCGGAGATGAGTCAAAGTTTTCCTTTCTCACAAGAAGAAAAAGATAGTACGTGACTTTTGGAGATAATGGAAAATGTAGAATCATTGGACATGGTTCTATAGGTAACAACTCTTCATCTCTTAATGAAAATGTTTTGCTTATTGATGGTTTGAAACATAACATTTTGAGCATCAGTCAACTTTGTGAAAAAGGTTTTTAAGTGATTTTTGAATCTTCTCATTGCATCATCAACGACTCAAAATGATAAAATCATCTTCATGGGTCATAGAAATTAAAATGTTTATACAATTGATATTTCAAAATATGAAGGTCATAATAGATGTTTTTCTAGCATGCATGATGAGAATTGGTTATGGCATAGGAGATTAGGACACGTGAACATGAATCTCATTGCATAACTCAACAAAAATGAATTAGAGGCCTTCCCAAAATCTCTTTTGAAAAAGATAAAGTTTGTGAAGCATGTCAAATGGGAAAGCAAATAAAAACATATTTTAAAAACAAAAATCTCATTTCTACATCAAGACCTCTAGAGCTTCTCCATATGGATTCATTTGGTCCCTCAAGGACAACAATTCTAAGAGGTAAATCATATGCATTTGTAATTGTGGATGACTTCTCTAGATATACATAGGTCTTGTTTTTAGCTCCTAAAAATAAGTGTCCTTCCATGAGTTTTCAAAGCTTTGTAGAAAATTCAAAATGAAAAAGGTTTTATCATTTCTTGTATAAGAAGTGACCATGGAATGAAATTTGAAAATGTTGATTTTGAAAGCTTTAGTGATGAGCATGGAATTGAACATAATTTTTTAGCTCTTAGAACTCCCCAACAAAATGGGCAAGAAATGACAAGAATCATGCTTCATGAAAACAATTTACCAACCTATTTTTGGGCCGAAGCGATCAATACTTTATGCTATATATTGAATAAAGTCTTGATAAGGCCATCTTTGGACAAAACTTCATATGTACTATGGAAAAATAAGAAACCTAACATTAGCAATTTCAAAGTATTTGGTAGTAAATGTTTTATCTTAAACACCAAAGACAATCTTGGAAAATTTGATGCAAAATCTAGTATTGGAATTTTTCTTGGTTACTCTTTATCTAGTAAAGCTTATAGAGTTTTTTCAACAAAAAAGACATGATAGTAGAAGAATCTATCATGTAATTCTTTAATGAATCTAATGACTTACTAGAAAGAAGAGAATATCGATGATGATGTGGGTTTGGACTTCTCCATGGGAAGATTACAAATTGAAGATGGAGCTCATCAACAAGAAGAGAAGAGTGATTCAAATAAGGAAGAGGAATCACCTTTAGTCTCTCCTCCACCTCCTCAACTTGAGCAAGGAGAATCTAGTCAAGAACTACCAAAAGAATGGGAATTTGTCACAAATCATCCACAAGCTCAAATTATAGGTAATGTAACCCCGAAATATACCCTAACAGTTTTTGAACATGTTAGGGTGTAATAAAAGCTAAATTGAATTTTTGAGAAAAAATAAAACGAGAGACACGGAATTAGTACAAAAATCAAGAGGTAAAGTGGTAATTCACCACTTGAGGACCCAAATGTCATAATATAAGAAAGAGCATATATCAAGAATTAGAGAAATTAATGTGTAAATAGAGAAAGAAAGAAGAATTTAGAATGCAAATAAGAGAAACTTAAAAGCAAGAATAGTAAAAAAATTGTTGGAATGGCTCAGGGAAGCCTAGAAAATTCTCTAGATCTTGGATAATGGCTTATTTAGCCATTGGATTAGATCTGCAAAATCTAGTGACCTAGAAATGTTTCGTCAAATTCTGAGACCGTCGGAATATTTTACGATTTTCTGGGTGATAAGTCACCAATGATTTCAGGAACGAGATTTTTATGAAAATCTCGGAAGTCCGGAAATGAATTGAGCTAAGTTCATTTAAAATAAAATAAACTGAAAAGAAATAAAAATTTTCGGGATAAAAACGAACCCGAATGAAATAATATGAACTATGGATCCAAATAATAATAATAATAATAATAAAATAAGAATAAAAAAGAAAATAAAAAGTTGGTATCAGACGGATGTGAGAGATAAATTTTCTTTTATTTTTATTTTCTTCGCTTCTTTATTTGATATACCGAGTTTTGACCGTCGGAATTCGTAGGGCCAAGAACGAAAGTTCATCTATTCAACGAGGGCTACGCGTGAGTACCAAAAACACGGGATTTCGCCGAGAATTCAAGTAAGAAGTTCGGAAAATCCTAAGTTTCGGTACTTTCTCAGATCTACGGCGTTTGGACGGTCAGAATTGGTCGGACCAAGAGACAAAGTTGATCCACGCATCGTGAGCTATGCGTGAGTACCAAAATCTTTGAGTTTCGTCAAACTCCACGAGGTAAGGAATTTTCCCTACTTGGAATATTTTTACCATAAAAACCATGTAATGACATAGGTTGTTTCGGAGGTAGAATAGGCCCAGGTGTGATTTAGTCCCAGATTTTGGGGCAGATATTGGAAAATATTTAGGGTGGATTTCAAGAGTCCGAGATGTATTGAAGGATATAAATTAGATAAAGAATAAGAATATATATGAATATATGATATGATATGAATAGATGAATAATATGAATATAGGAATATGTGAAATGAATATATGATAGAACTACATGAGATTAGGAAGTATATGATTAGACAACACATGCTAGAAATGCACAAATGATAGGAAAATAGTTACATGTATGGTAAAGAATTATGAATCTGATAAGTGAAGTTAAAGATATATGAAAAATGCAAATATATGATTGTAAATATCGCATATGATTCTTAGAATAACAATAATTATTCGAAATATGAATATGTGCGAACATAAAATACACATGGATTGTATGCCTTAGAGCACGGTAGAGGGATAAATGGAGGCATGCCTATGGGATATAGTTGTTGCGACTATACGGTTCACGGATATCGAGGCCCGTTTGGGTCGATGACATAGATCGTGTTTGGATCGTTATAGCGGCCTGGATTTGGGTCATACGGGATAGAGATCATTGTCTCGTCGTGATAGTACCAGCCGGTACATACGGATAGAGATCATTGTCACCGTGCGGTGATAGTACATTCGGATACATACAGTTATTTCCCGTATCCACTTCTAAGGTTTATGCGAGACATAGAGAACATAAAGCAGGATGACAAGTATACAAGTACAGAAATAAAGTGTCAATGACCCACGAAATGTATATAATAGGATAAAGTATATGAAAAGCATATGAAGTACGTATATAAGAAAATCATAGGAAAGTATAGTATATGAAAGTATAAGATGAAAATATAGGAAGTCTGATATGTGATGCAAAGATGAAATGAAAGTATATGACAAAATATGCAAGTACATGAAATCACATTGCTCTTGAATGACAAACATATTGAGATTCCCTCTCGAATGCGTCATGAATGTCGGTCTATAGTCGAAATTGAATCATCTTGATCATCTGAAATCACATTGTTGTTGAATGTCAATTCTATGGTCGAGTGAAAGCATAAATGCAAAGTATATGTCTGAGATCGTATAAGAAAATATATATGATAAAATAATATATGAAATGAATAGTATAGCATGGGCGTGTAGCCACTACATGAAAGGAGACATGATAAAGTGCGGGATAAGAAATGATATATGTAATAGTACATAGAATGTAATAAGTCATAGAAATTTGAAAGATGAAAAGACTAAAGCAGGAATTAAAAGACATATGAAAGCATTTAGATCAAGATTGCGACGATCAATGTTATTGGTCGTCCATGTATATGTTTTCCCACTAAGCGTAAAGCTTAGCCGCGAGGTTTTAATACGTATGGAGTGCGGAAGCGGGCAAGGATAGAGGGGCCCGGGACATCTCACATCGGCCAGTACGAGGCCGTCGAGGAGATAGGTGCTCAGCACACTTAGCATTCCTTGATCTCACGATTATATGTATAGTTTTGTAATAGTGAAATTGTAATAGTGGTAAGGGACTCTAGTATATGTGTATAGAATATAATGAATGCCACTATGGTGGTATGTATAATGTATATGTAAAAGATTTTTGTTATTACAGAAATTGTGCATATGAATGAGAAAACAGAGATATGTGTCAGCTCTGAGAAAGAAAAGGTTAAAAAGTCCCAGTCACGAAGTGTGACACCCTCGTTTGACACCCCATCGGGTGTCGGGTTGGGGGCGTCACGATTTAGTGGTATCAGAGCAAAGGTTAAGGCGTTTATGGAATTTCCTAAACATAGATAGAGTATAAGAGATAGAAAAGTCTATGTATAGAAATTTATTTGCCTGATGTGGATGTCCTTGTGTGTTGTATAGATGGATAAATCTGGCGGCGAAGCTGATGAAAGAGTTATCAGCTTTTCAACCTTCTGAAAGCAATGTCCCTAATGAACTAGATAAAGCCTTGCTAAAAATATCGCAAGACATGGCTCGGGTATTGGATGGACTGCATGAGTCTATCAAGAGCTATGTAACCCTTGCAACTTCTCTTCAGCGTGTGACTTTTCCTCGGTGTTTGACGCTATGAAAGTAGAAAAACCTGAATCAAGTAACCAAGAAAGGTCTCAGAAGAAGGAATTCTCAAGAGGTGGTTCCTCTTCGGGTAAAAGAAGTCGAGGCTTCAAGCTAGTCGATTGCGGTTCAGCTACCGGGGGATAGAGCGAGGGCTAATGTTGCTCTTAGTTCTAGTAAAGGCATGGCCTTAGGACAAGGAGAAAGTCTGGGATGCCCTCATTGCCACAAGTGGCATTCTGGTGTTTGCAGAGTACTGACAGGAGGATGTTTTAGATGTGGAAGCACTGAACATTTTCTGGCAAATTGTCCCCGAGAGACTAGGGATAATAGAAGTTTGCAAGGGAGATCGGTCTGACAGCCGACTGGCGGGGTCGGAGGTAAGGGTCCCGATTGCTGCACGGAGGACGTGGAGGTCCGATTAATCGGGACGATTAAGATCGATCTAGTGCCCTATAGCCGTGCAGGCTTATGCTATGCAGGCTTGTGAGGATCAGGATGCTCCAGATGTTATAGCGGGTAGTTTCTCGCTTTATGATATTGAGATGTATGCGTTGATAGATCCTGGTCCTACGCATTCGTATATCTGTATTTAGCATGTGTCTGATAGAATGCCATCAGTAGTATTTTACTGCCCGATTGGAAATAAATGTCCTTCTATTCTATTTGGACCGAAGTGTCCAAATACCTGTCAAAGGTATTTTTACTTGGTATCCGATTGGAAATAAGGTATTCCACCCTTATTTGGACCAGTGTGTCGTAGATGACACTTCGATGTATTCTAAAAATGCACAGGAACAGGAATAACATTGAGGATAGTGTGACAGATTTTGAGAGAGAAAAAGTTAATGATAAAGTAAAGTAAATGTGATTTTGGTTGACGGAAGCATCATTCTAAGCCATAAAGGTGTACGAGAGAGTATGGAATTAACCTTTAGAAAGTGATAAAGGTGAAAGTCACGAATTTAGTTGGATGCTGGCGACGATTAGAGAGATAGTGCTTAAGTTACAAATATACAGAAAGTCAGAAATGGAGATAGGAATGACTAGATAGAAAATGAGGATTTATTGTACAAGAATAGATGAGGAGTATCAAATGTTCAAGAAGTAAAAACATAAGCTAGGCATGCGGAGGGCACAATACCCTCAGCTTTTCGATTCAAGTAATAAAATTTCGAGGATGAAATTTCTTGAAGGGGAGGAGAGTTGTAACACCCCTAAATATACCCTAGCAGTTTTCGAACATGTTAGGGTGTAATAAAAGCTAAATTGAATTTTTGAAAAATAAAACGAGAGACCTGGAATTAGTACAAAAATCAAGTAAAGTGGTAATTCACCTTGAGGACTAAATGTCATAATATAAGAAGAGCATATATCCAAGAAGAATTAAGAGAAATTAATGTGTAAATAAAAGAAGAAGAAGGATTTAGAATGCAAATAAGAGAAACTTAAAAGCAAGAATAGTAAAATTGTTGGAATGACTCAGGAAAGCCTAGAAAATTCTCTAGATCTTGGATGACGAAACGGAATACGCCGTTGGATCCGTCTCGCGAAATCTAGTGACCCATAAAAGTTTCGTCAAATTCTGAGACCGTCGGAATATTTTACGATTTTCTGGGTGATAAGTCGCCAATGACTTTAGGGACGAGATTTTTACGAAAATATCTGAAGTTCGGAAATGAATTGGGCTAAGTTCATTTAAAATAAAGTAAACTGAAAAGAAATAAAAATTTTCGGGATAAAAACGGACCCGAATGAAATAATATGAACTATGGATCCAAATCATAATAATAATAATAATAATAATAAAATAAGAATAAAAAAGAAAATAAAAAGTTGGTATCAGACGGATGTGAGAGATGAGCGTGTGAGAGATAAATTTTCTTTTATTTTTATTTTCTTCGCTTCTCTTTTTGATATACGGAGTTTTGATCGTCGGAATTCGTCGGGCCAAGAACAAAAGTTCATCTACTCAACGAGGAGCTGCGTAAGTACCAAAGCCGCAGGGATTTCGCCGAGAATTCAAGTAAGAAGTTCGGAAAATCCTAAGTTTCGGTACTTTCTCAGATCTACGACATTCGGAAGGTCAGAATTGGTCTGACCAAGAGACAAAGTTGATCCACGCATCGCGAGCTACGCGTGGGTACCAAAATCTTTGAGTTTCATCAAACTCCACGAGGTAAGGAATTTTCCCTACTTGGAATATTTTTACCATAAAAGCCATGTAATGGCATAGGTTGTTTCGAGGCCAGAATAGGCCGTGTGATTTAGTCCCAAGATTTTGAGATTGAATATTGGAAATATTTGGGACTGGATTTCGGGCAGTCCTGGATTGTATTGAAGGATATAAATTAGATAAAGAATAAGAATATATATAAATATATGATATGATATGAATAGATGAATAATATGAATATAGGAATATGTGAAATGAATATATGATAGAACTACATGAGATTAGGAAGTATACGATTGGAAACTGACACATGCTAGAGTAAAATGATAGGAAAATAGTTACATGTATGGTAAAGAATTATGAATCTGATGGGGTGAGAGGTTAAAAGATATATGAAAATGTAAAGATACAATATATGATTGTAAATATCGTGATATGATTACCGAATAACAATAATTATTCTATCATTTATACGTGATCGAACATAAAATACACATGGGATTGTCCGCTTAGAACCCGCAAAGGGATACAGGTACGCCATAGTGGATATACGGTTTATGAAAGATACAGCTTTGGCGTATACGAGGCTCCGCTTGGTCGATGACATAGATCATGTTCGATCATTATACACTAAGCCAATACACAGATAAAGATCATTGTCTCAGATAAAGTGATAGTAATTCTCTGGTACATACGTATAGAGACATTGTTCAGGACAAAGGATAAGACTTCTCTGGTACATACGCTATTTCCTCGTATTCGCTCTGGAAGGTTTGCGCGCATGAAACATAAACAGATGACAAGTATACAAGCACAAGAAATAAAGTATGTCAATGACAATTAAATGTATATGACAGATAAAGTATATGAAAAGCATAATAGCAACAAAGTATATGAAAATCATGTGAGTATAGTATATGAAAAGTACAAGATGAAAAATATAGGGAAGTACAATATGACAAAGATGATGAAATGAAAGATATGACAAAAATATGCAAGTATTACGAATCACATTGTTACCGAATGACAAACACACTGCAGACTCTTCTCGAACTGGTCGAAATGTCAATTTATACCAAAGTGAATCATAATCGCTAAATGCAAACACATCAGTTGCTGAATGCCAATCTATAGTCGCAAAAATGCAATGCAAAGATATAACAATTATATGATCAGAGTGCAAAATATATATGATAAAATAATATGTAAGAAATGAATAGTATAGCATGGCTAGAAGCACTACAATGAAAGGAGACATGATATAGGCACAGATAAGAAATGATATATGTAATAGTACATAGAATGTAATAAGTCATAGAACTCGAAGATGAAAAGACTAGAAATGTGTAAAAGACATAAGGAAAGCATTTGAATAAGATTGCGACGATCAATGTTATCGTCAGCCCATGTATATGTTTTCCCACTAAGCTGCAGTTTAGCACCGGTTTTTAATCCGTGTAGTGCCGTGCTAAGACAAGGATAAAGGACACATCCCACATCAATGAAGACGTGCCATCTCGTGAGATAGGTGCTCACCGCATTGTTCACAAGAATCTTTGATTTTATATGTATAGTTTAATAGTGAAATTGTAATAGTACAAGTAAAGTGCACTCAGTATATGTGTATAGAATATAATGAATGCTACTATGGTGGTATGGTATAATGTATATGTAAAAAGAATTTTGTTATTACGTAATTGAGTACACATCCTTAAATATACCATATGCGCTTTTTGACATGTTTAGGTATTTTGTGTTGGTGAATTTGAATGTTTCGTGAGTTAAATGCGAAACATGGAACGAGACCGGAATATAAGATTTAAGGATAAAATTGTAATTTATCCAAAGAGGGGATTAAAAGTCATAAGCTGACGCATTTCCGAGGCCAAAGGAAATAACATAAGCTAAGTTGCAAAATAAGAGAGTTGGAGGACCAAAAAGCAATAAAGAGATTTAACCCAAAATGGTTTTATTTGAAAAGGCCAAATATTGGCCTTAACTTGAAAATATGATTTAAGACTAAATTGGTCTCCAAGGAGAACAAAACGGAAGGAGAAAATATAAGAGAAGATAAGAAGAAGAAGAAGAAGAGAAAGAGAGATCAAGCAAGCCAAGGTATAACTTGATTTTGGTATGGAAATTAACCTGATCATGGATTCTATGAGATTATGTATGAATTTCCATGCTTGGTTGGTTAGTGCTGTCCTCAAACTTGGGGTTTGCTAGTTTCATCTTAACCCAAAAATTATGGAAAGTAGGCTGTAAAACCCATACAGTACAAGATAGTTATAGAATCCCCTTTAAATTGACCATATTAATTGAGAGTCATCGAAGTTAGTGGTTTGTGAATAACCCTAACTAATCATTGGTTTGTATATGGGTCATAACCCATATTAGAATGATTTTGGAGGAATTCATGAAAGAAGTTAAAGAAATATATGTAATTGAAAGATGAATTGAATAGAAAAGAGATTCCAAGGTGAATTTGAAATGGTTTTGATGTGTGTTTGAAGTGTAGAGTTGATTTGAGTATCAAATTATGGAAAAATGTAATAAAACACATTCTCGGGCATGGATACTCTGTATACTTAACCCGTACCGGTACAATTTGGGTTCTCGTCATTTGCCAACGTGTACCCAGACATGTTAATTGCACCCAGACACCCCACTGCTTTCCCAACTTCAATTCAGGCGCATTTTGGCCATAACTTGTTCATTTCTTATCCTATTTGAGGGATTCATGGCAAATTGCCGCATTTCCCCAAGGAGAACAAAACCTATAAATAGGCATCATTACACATGACTTGCTGCCCAAAATTCACTAAAGCGCAGGTAAGCCAATTCCCGTGATCGCTGACTATAGAGAGTCCAATTGCTTGAACGTAACTTGAGTTCCTAAGGTTCGACGGTGATTCCACTGAGATGAACCCTAGCACCTTATATTTAAAGGGAGTACAAAGAACCAAGCACAAATATGGAGACAAGGCACCGGAAAATGAATATTGCAAACTATCCCTAAGAAAATCCCAGAAATCGACTAGTTGGCATGAAAATGCCACAACTTTATTTTGGTGATCCGATTGATTGATTCCAATTCCTAAGAAAATAGATGCACGAGGACAAGAATACATGAATGATGTGTGGATAGGCACTCATATCGCACAGATTCGAAATGCCATGGAAATAGGTACGAAACAAGGAAAATATGGAAAATGCAAAATGTATAGATGTGTTCATGAAACACGAATATGAATTTGAAACGTGAACATGAATATGATAGGAAATATTCATGAACACATAATGTGGCTAAGAATGCCTCTATTATAAGACAGTAAGTTACTGAACTCATATAATTGGAAAACTGCCCAAGACCAGTTATTAAATGACAAAACACTCCCGGTCTCCGATTAGTACTTCCAGACTGATTAGTGCTCCAAGACTCGATTGGGCAATTTCTGATTCGACAGTGCCCTGACTCGACAGTACTTCGGGTGCCCCTGACAAGGCTACTTCGCACCACTCCGTTGCGCCATGACACTCCCGTTCGATATGACACCTCTCGTCCGCTAAGGCTACCGACACCTCGTTCGCATTCTAATCCCGTTTAGTGCCACAAGACTTCTTGCATCAGATATTATCTCTGGATACTCATTATGTTTGTCTTGGCATTTTATTAGCACCGGTCTAGGTATTCTAATACTATATGATAAGACTCGAATAAAGAATAAGAGAGCAGATCCGAATGTGTATCCGATCAAATTCAGAGTACCTATGGGTACTCCCGCATCTCGAATAAGTCTCGTGAGCACCTACGGTACCAGATCCGACAGTTGTGTAGTACCTACTGCACTCCCCGTGACTGGTCAAATTTTGTAAGACTACTTCGCACTCCCGCATTCAATAAATTCGTAGTACCTACGTACTTCGTATCCGAATAAGTTCTATTATACCTACAGTACTTCGCTCTCGACAAAGTTCTATAGTACCTACTGCACCCTCAGATCCGGGTCAGTTATGTCGCACTACCACCCTTCGCTCTCGATATTCTCAGAAGACGCACCGTACCCTCGGAGTCCGAGTCAGTTATGCCTCGTGACCTTACCCGTACTCCCGTCGATTAAGTTCTTAGTACCCACTTCACTCTTGTATCCGGGTCAGTTGGCGTCGCATCACGGTACTCGCCTCGATTGCCTCGTAGTACCCACCCGCACCCCGCATCCCACAGTTATGGTCGCACTCACGCACTCCCGCCGACAAATTCCTTAGCACTCACGTACTCCCCAGATTCGAATACATGTCGCACCTATGGGTACCCCCGCCTCCGACAAGGTTCTCGCAGTACCCACTCGGCACCTGCAGATCCGAATAAGTTCCCGTAGCACCCACGGCACTCGTGATTCAACAAGCTCCGCAGTACACAATGGGTACTCTATATCCGAATAAGCCCCCACAGCTCATACTGTACTCCCAGATTCGCTAAGTTCCTCAGTACCTACTTCTGCACTTCCTCAGATCCACAAGTTCCAGAGTACCTACGCTACCCGTATTTGATTAAGCTATGTCCGCATCTTTATTAAGTTCCTGAAGTACCTACTTCGTACTCCCGTATTTGATTAAGTTCCAGAGTACCCACGAGCAATTCTCCGTATCGCAAAAGAAGTATAAGTCCGCAGTACCCCACGTACGTACCAGATCAGAGAATAAGCAAAATGTTCTCGTAGTACCCACGTACTTCAGATCCGAAATACAATAATAAGTCTGGTAAATGGCAAGTATACAAGATCCAGAAGACAAGTACATGTTCCGTAATACAAGTATAAGATCCGACTGTTATAAGTATAAGTCCTGCATAAGAATAAGCTCAGAATTCCTCACGAGTCCCGAATGAACATGTCGTTATGTTTACTTGTATAAGTCCATGCTATGAATGCATGAAATTTTGATATCTGCACATATACACTATTATAATCAGGTAAATGCATGTGCACGCATAAGTTATAAGATATGTTTCCCACTACGCGTAAAGCTTAGCACGCTTTAACTGTGGTAGGTACGTAAGAAGATGTCACAATATCCAAGATACAATTGGCCAACACACTTGTAAGGTTCACTACATGTAGGTCCTCAAGGCCTCGAATATGTAATCGAATGTAAAGTCATTTTTGTATATGTATAAGTAAATGAGACTCGCTTATATGTGTATAATTTGATGGACACCACTCCAGGGTAGTTCTTTTTGATATGTATATGAGATTTTGATTATGTTATAAGATGTGGCCATACCCACGTGTACCGCTTCTGGGCTTAAAAAAAAAAAAATCGTAAAGAGTCCCAAAGATTTGGTCTCTGGGTCCCGGAACCTGCTCGATCCGCTAATCGGTCGGATCTAGAATCTGGGGCGGGATAAAGGCATATGAATGAGAAACATGAACATGTGTCACTGAAAGAAAAGGTTAAAGAGTCCCAAATACTAAGGTGACACCCTCGCCGACTTCATCGGTGCCGGTCAGTAGCGCCACAAGTAATCCATCAATTGGGGTAAGAACTAGATTCTCTCTTATAAATATTTTCAACAATTTTGCTTTTATCTCTCAAATTGAACCCAAGAAATTAAATGATGTTATAGTAGATGAAAATTGGGTAATAGCCATGCAAGAAAAACTAAATCAACTTGAAATAAATGAAGTTTTGGAATTAGTACCTAAACCTAACAATCAAAGTGTTATTGGCACTAAGTGGGTATATAAGAACAAAATGGATGAAAATAGCATAATCATTAGAAAATAATGCAAGATTAGTGGCCCAAGGATATAATCAATCAGAAGAAATTGACTGTGAAGAGACTTTGCTCCGTAGTTGTGATTAGAAGTCATAAGAATGTCAAGCATTCGCTTGTTACAAAAACTTCATTTTATATCAAATGGATGTGAAAAGTGTTTTTTTAAATGGTTTCATAAATGAGAAAGTATTTGTTGAACAACCACCCGGGTTTAAAGGCTTTAATTTCCCTAACCATGTTTTCAAACTCTAAAAGACACTTTATGGCTTAAAACAAGCACCTAGAGCTTGGTATGAAAGACTAAGCAAATTTCTTATATCTAGTGGTTTCAAAATAGGGAAAATTGATACAACTCTCTTCATTAAGATAAAAGATAAAGACATGCTTATTGTTCAAATCTTTGTTGATGATATTATATTTGGTGCTACTAAAGGTTCACTTTGTGAAGAGTTTACCAAGTCTATGCATAGTGAATTTGAGATGGGTATGATGGGAGAGCTCAACTTTTTCCTTGGTCTTCAAATTAAACAACTTAAGGAGGACACCTTCATAAATCAAGCTACTAAGTACTTAAGAGACCTCCTCAAGAAATATAATTTGGAAGAAGTGAAGGCCAAAAGCACACCTATGGGCTCATCCATCAAGCTTGACCTGGATGAGAAAGATAAGCACGTTGACAAACTAAATGTAGAGGCATGATTGGTTCCTTGTTATACTTAACTACTAGTAGACTCGATATCATGTATAGTATATGCTTATAAAGTTAGATCAAGTATGTCCTAAAAATCATTTGAATGCGGTTAAAAGAATATTTAGGTACTTGAAAGGCACTATCGATATTGGTCTTTGGTATCCAAAGAATGATAACTTTGAATTAACATGCTATTCGGATGCAGATTTTAGTGGTTGCAAAATTTATAGAAAAAACACTAGTGGAACATGTCACTTTTTAGGTCACTCACTTGTGTCTTGGCATAGCAAGAAACAAAATTCAGTTGCATTGTCAATGGCTGAAGCCGAATACGTAGCTGCCATATTAGGATGTGCACAAGTGCTTTGGATGAAACAAACACTTAGTGACTTAAGGGTTGGCATTCTCTCACATTCCCATAAAGTGTGATAACACAAATGCCATTAGAATTTCAAAGAATCCCAACAATTTCGAGGACCAAGTATATAGAGATTAGACATCATTTCCTTATAAATCATGCACAAAAAGGGGACATTACTCTTGAATTTGTGTGAACCGAGGATCAACTTGCAGAAATTTTAACAAAACCCTTTAACAATGAACAATTTGTTAACTTTCAAATGCAATTAGGAGTAATCACCTTAAAATTTTGGGTTAAAACCACTTAAAATTATAGGGAGATCAACTGAATATCTAAGGGGGGAGCTTTTATTGAAAATTCAAAAAACCTGTAAAAGTTGACCAACTGATCGATTGGTTTAAGGCGCAGAAGAGGAAGGAAAATGACCAAACGGTCGACCGTTTAAACTCGATTGGTTTCAACTGGTTGACTGGTTCATCGGAAGAAGAGGTTTTAAAACCCCATTTTGCGTGCCTCTTCTCATTTCGAACACCCTTCTCCTTCCCAAAACCCTCCATTTTCTCGTGTCCTGTAAACGCGCTCCCTTGCATCTTCGCTTGTGACAGCGTTTTTTATCCCAGCCATCTACTCTGGTTTGGTTCTTCGCAATAGGCTCGTCTCCCCTGCTTTTGCTACAATGTCGATTTACCTCTCTTTGGTATGTTTCACCCTTTTTTCATGTTCTAATTTCATTCACTTTATCTGGGTACAACTTTGCTCAATTTTCATAGGGGGAATGTCTTGTTTGGGGCTTTTCCCCCTAATCAACTCTTTTGGGTGTCTCTATTGGTTTAGGGTTTTTCCCTTTATTTTCCAGGTTTTTCATTGGGTGTATATAGTTGTAGGAGAGGTGGGTATTTGGGTATATACCGCTTGCACCGCTTTGTTGTTCTGGGACTCACCTTTTGCAAATCACGTATCACTAGTAAGTTCGGGCTTTAGGCTCGGGCTTTAGACCATATTTTGCACGTTAATCTCTGTTTGGCAATGGTGTGTTAAGCTAGCTAGAACTCCGCTTGGGGTATTAGATATTCCTCTCATCCGCCATTGATAGCTTCGCTTCAAATACCGTTTCGCGCTGAATGATGTTGCTGGGGTCCCGAAGTCTATATACCTGCTCCAGCCCCTCGCTGTGGTGACTGTTTTTGGGGACATCCTTGCGCCGCTTTTGAGACAAAGAAGTTCAGCCCCTGCTCTGTTTTGAAAATCTTGTGTCTTTGCAATGGTTTGACAGTTTGTATTGGTTCACATTGTATGTTCCAATGTCCGGGGCCTATATCTAAAAGTTCGCATCTCTCGTGGTCTCCTCTTCGTGTGGTCCTCTTCTTAGAATCTTCATGCCTCCCTTATCACTATCGACCTAGAACCTGTTTCTTCTATTATACCTGGGCTAACTTTGTATTTAGGAGTAGTATGCCTAGTGATTACCTGCCATGTGATTTACATTTACAAACATATTGTATGGTCAAATCTGTAGGCATTATTATATATATACACACATGCTTTTGATTTCATTGAGTGCTTTAAAATGATGTTATTCTTTATCATAATCTATAATAATGTTGTTATACCTTCTCGATTTATTGATGAAATATTTGGTTGATGTGGCACATCTTCCTAAATAACCTAGGTTTGTCATCATAAAAAAAGTGGGGAGATTGTCGCCCAAGGGCATTCGACTGATATTAATGATAACAAATCATGCTTAGTTACCAATGGTTCGCTGGAGATAAGTTGATGATTGAGAATAATTATGAACTTAAAGACTCATCATTTATCCAAGATTTGAATCAAGAACTGCTTAAAAAGAAAATCGAGATTCCAAGTTCAAGCATACCATGAAGACTTTCAAACCAGGGGAACAGCAAGATATCAGGCTTTAGAGTTTATTACATTTATAGATCACTCATAACCTCAACCAAATACGCTGAAAACTCACGGTACAACCTGATTCTCAAACAATGAATCCCAACGTCAGTATTTTATAACGCAGCAGCAAACACACTAAATTATCGTCAGTAACCGGTTGATGTATCCTAGGAACGGTCTATCGGTTGGTCAATTTCAAGGAAACGGTCAACCGGTTGGATGCAATAGCTCATCCAACATTCAGAGACTGAAATGGTAGACCTGGATGATCGAAACGGTGGATCGATTTGTGTATGCCTTTGAAACAAATACTATCGCCAACCTATCATTTAATTCCATGGATGCGTAGCCATCCACTCAATAACTAACCAGCGGTTTAATGAAATCATCAACCCGTTATTGAAAAAGGTCACCGATTACTCCAATGGTCAATTAATCCGCTATAAATGCTAGTATATAGAAAACGGTTGACCGGGTTGGCATTTTTAAATGCTATCGAGCCCTAATACCTATAAATCGAGTATGGGGGATCACTTAAGAGGTTAGACACTTGATGACTTATTGCATCTATTCTCTCAATCATATTTCTCATTTTCAAACAATTATGTAGTTGAGATTCTTGGTGCATTCATCTAACTTGCATACTCTATAGTGCACTTGTGTAATCATTAAGCTTGAGTTGTATAAGATCTTTATTGAGAACTTGAGAGAGTGTCTCCTTGTACTTAAGTGAGAAAACTTCAAATGTATATAACTTGAAAGATTTGTGAAAAGCCCATTAGAGCCATAATCTAAGTAAAAGAACTCAGTCGAGCTACATTAGTAAAACCTCACCGATTGAATACGAAGGACGTAGGCAAATGAGCCGCGCCGAACCACTATAAATCCACGTTATGTAGTGGCTCTTAACCCTATGGCTCATAATGCTTTTGTTAAATAGTGGCCCCCACTGTGGCCTTGGCGAACTTATACTTCCTTAAAATGAACCAGGCAGCAGTACTATGCCTATAAGTCCTTTTCCCGGAACCTCCTGCTTTTTTTTTCTGCCCTTTCCCCAAGTTCCAATTGAGAAAGGATGGGCTTTTATATTCAATATTCTAGGAGTAATTTTCAAGGATATTACTTTATTCTTCGAAAGATCAATCCAACAGTGTGAGCTCCCAGTCCATGGTCTGTGCTCAGATAACTTCAAAGGCTAGCCATGTTTTTTATTTTTCTTGATTTTCTTAGCACTGATGCCAATCAGCCCCTGTCTAGTGGCAAGGGCTAGGTTGGTATAGGAGTGAGGACCAGGCTCAAGTTCCTGTGGGGATAAAATTGTATACTTATAAAAAAAAATTTTTGCTAGTAGAATTTGTTCATAAGGAAGATGGTTTATTTGGTTTCATTCATTGTTAGTAACTGATGGGTACTTTTGTTTAGTTGTATAATGGCGTAGTTTGAAGTTGGTGTAAGTATCATTATGGAATTTTCATGCTAATACTTTGTTAAAAATTGGTTCTTTTCTGGTTATGGGAAACCATGTACTAATGCTGGGAGTAGTACTGTTTCCGGTTTCCTGTTAGAGACCATCTTCTAGATATTGTTAATTTGAAACTATTCTTGCTTTTAATATTAATTTGAAAACTATAATTTATACTGAGAATTAAATTGAATGAAATTGTGAAAATTGACAGCCTTTATAAATTCAGCCATGCTTAACTGCCTGAAAAACATAATTTGGGGTCAGGATTTGATTTTATATGTAATTTAAATAATGCTTGCTCGGGTTTGGGACACGTGATTGGTGAATAACATTTCACATGCTTAAACTCATGAATTTATGGATTGGGCTCTCCTGATAGGTACAATAAGCTCAATAGGAGAGCTTAATCCAAAAGATAAGCTTAATAAATGGGAGGTACCATTCCATAATTAATTTTACGTGAAATCGATGTGAGATCGTATCAATGTTTGAAAAACGATGAATTTCATACTAAATTTTTAGAAATGATTTTGTTATAAATCTTATTGTGATATAAATAATCTTTTGTATACAGCACTTTGATATACAACACTTTTTGAAACGCAAGTTTCAAGGTAAAGAGGGGGTGGCTGCACTGAAGATGGACATGAGCTGATGAGCAAGGCATACGATAGGATTGAATGGGTGTTTTTGAGAAGGATGATGGTGCGGTTGGGGTTCTCACATACTGATCCAAATTTGCTATGATGTGTGTGGAATCCAGTTTGACACACGATCTACGATGGTACTGAATTGGTTGATCATTTCCATGTGATTACGCCATGCACCTGCAATTTCACTTTATTTGTTCTTAATCCAGTTATATTTCGTCGTTGATAAATAAAGCAAATGCTAGAGATAGTTGATCCATGGGTGTCAGATAGTTCACAGGCACCAAGTATTTCTAATTCACCGCCTGACATAGTTTTTTATTCTTCGGGCGAATAGTAATGATATCTGGCAATGCCATGAGGTTCGGAGTTATTTTAAGAGCGTTTGGGCATCGTGTTAATTTTAAAAAAATCCAACCTCTTCTTTTTGCAGCTCCACTTGAGCGGGAGATACGACGAGCTGTTTGTGGTATATTGACTGTGGAAGAAGTTGTCACGACGTTTTTACATGGGTCTCCCAAGGCCCGTCGCACGAAACTTAGGGTATATTAAAGATAAAGTCTACTGAAGAATCAGGAAGAGTCAGATTTTTTTCAAAGCAGCTAAAAGAACATTAGTCAAAACTGTGGCATAGGCTTTGTCAACCTTTTTGATGAGTGTGTTCTTTCTGCCATTGGACTTATGTGCTGAGCTAGAAAGAATGTTAAACTCCTTCCTTGGTAAACAGAATGAGAGACATTAATGATGTGATGGGATAGGCTTTGTGTTCAAGATTCAAGGAGGAATGGGTTTTGGAAGATATAATGAATTTAATTTATTTATCCCTTCTGGAAAGCAAGGATGGTGGCCTCCTGCTACCGCCTTTCGTTAGTTTAGTACTGTATGGTATAATAAATTTCAATACTACCTTTCTTGAGGCCACCATAGGGAACAACCCGAGCTATATATGGCGTCACTACAAGAAGCGAAGCTTTTAGCCAGGAACACCTCTGGAACCAAGTATAGCGACTACAATAAATCACACATATGATGTTAAAACAGTCAGAACCAGCGCGATGCGGCAACATAACTGCAAGTTATAATGATAATTTTACTTTACTACTGGGTGGTTTACCATAATGGCATTTTCCTACTCAACTAAAAGAGATGACTATGATTTAGTATTATTTACAGTCAAACTAGTGCTGACGCTTATAAATGCCGCCATTTCAACCGTAACTGGGTGCCACGATCATGGATGGGGATATTATTTATAGTCGCAACTAAAAGAGATGATAATCTTTTATTTGGCCGCAACTATAAGTATGGACTATGGATATAGGGTTACTTTAACGCAACTAAAAGGCGCAAGGCGATGTCACGGCCATGTTCTCGTCATAACTAAAAAGCGTGGCTATGGATTGGGTATTTTTCGCCACAACTAAAAGGGCGTATTTATTAGTTATTTAGTCAAGAACTAAAAGATATACATGATGGGGACATTTTTCTACTAGCAACCAAAAGATGCAAAACTAGTGCTATGGCTATGGATGGGGACGAATTTTTGGACGCAACTAAAAGGATGGCATAGATGGGGTTATTTTGTTATTGCAATTAAACGCACGACTCACGATGGAAACTTTGGTCAAAGAATCCAAGAGTTATCTACTGGATGATATCGCTTCCTACCAAGAACTATGTTATGACATTCGACTTACGAAAAACGTGACCTGATTTATCCGTAACGTCATTTTATTTTAAAATTAATTAAATGATTGACCCACAATTCCAAAAAGAATGTGAGATAGCATTGAAAACAAAGACCCAACCAAATATCCGGGATTATAAAAATATTCAAAAAACTACATCAATAAAAATGAATAGCATTGAAAAACAAAAAGTATATTCAAGCTCTCGCAAGGTAATATTTGTTTTTTAGCTCAAGAGCTACATTCTGCTTTCGAGACTGTCAGATGACGTTGCATTCAAATAAACCAAATAGTGTCAACAAGAAGAGGATCCGACGTATCCACGTACATCGAATGTTGCAGTGAAACCAAAATCGCCCCATCTTTTCTTTCCTCGAATCGCATAATGTCAAAACCAAAACCTGGATGAGTAAATAAAAGTGCACCAACAGAAACAATTAATGTATCCTTTAGCAGCATTCTCCTAATAACAACATCATAATATCTGACAACCAAAGCTCTAAAATCTAAATAGATGATAGTCAAATTCCAGAAAATACATGGGGGAAAGCATCAAACATATGGCATATGGCATTCATCCATACATATGGCATTCCTGAAAATGAAGCCCAACATTTGGCATTCATCCATACAAATCCAACTCACATTTCATTAAACGATGGTCCTACCTAATTGTCAATCTTAAGTAAACCTAAACGGAAAAAATTAGGCCAGAAACCTGAATTACATACATTGAATGGTTCTAGATGCATGAAAGCAATGAAAAGAGTTACCAAATAAAAACATGAATAAGGAAAGGCCAAGTAAAAAATAAGAATCGTATATATTACCCCCTGCTCAACATTCTTCTCTCTAACACATGCATAATGAAAAGAAACAAGAATAAGAAATAAAAGTTTCAGAATGAATTAAAGTAGGTTTAATCTCAAAAAGCAAGTATAAGATCATCTGTTTGAACCGTCTCAAGGGTAATGGTGAGAAACATGTAGAAATAATGCTAGATCGACAAGATATACATCACCATCAAACTCACTACAATGATCAATGATGCTCAAATTATACTAAGTGCAATTCTCCATCCATATTTATGCAACTATATGGTAATACAACAGCAGATACACTAAGATTTCAAACACTAATGCCCCTTCTAATGATAGAACTTATAGCAATAGTTGAAGTTTGTGAGCCAAAAAATTACAATCAAGGGAAGTTGATTCAACATGAATTTCTAGCAACATGAATTTCTCATTCATTTTCTTTGAAGAAAATTAATTTTCTTTCTTCTTCCTATATGTAAGAAAACTCAATGACCAACATCCTCCCTGTATGCCTCAAGCCTTTTACAAAATAAAACACCATCGAAACCTTCAATGCAATAATGTGGAATTCCAATTCAATTTACTCATGCAAATTATATGTATTATGCATTTAGGGCAAACTAACATTCTACACTTGGTTAGCAATCAATTATAAGCCATTCGAAGACATGCAAAGACTTTCTAAGTTTCAACAAGATAAGAGAGTCATGGAAGGACATCATAAAGTTTCAAAGAATAAATATTTCCAATAAAATGCAAGATGAATGCATTCAACCGCAGAGAAATTGATTGTAAAAACTGATTGGCAAAGAGGAACACAAGAAGAAACTAGAAAATGCAAAGATGAATGTATTCAACCGTAAATCCAAATTGTCGATTGGCAAGGAGGAAACACAAAAGAAACCGTGAAAAAAAAAAAAAAACAACAAAGAACGTACTACACATCTCGATTTACCCAAATTTTTATCATCAGATTCAAGCCATAAAATTTATAAAATCTTGAAATAAATCAAATGTTAAAATACAAACATCTAACTGGACAAAGAGGAAGAAAATGAACCAAAACTTAATTTCCGATTCTTTAACCGCAACTCGATCCCCAAGCCTTAGCGAAATACAGTCGTGCCCCATCGCTGCCTCAAGCATTTATCGACGGCCATTATCGGTGCTAGAAGGAGAGATGAACAAGAGAGAGGACAAAGGAGATGAACAAAAGAGAGAGGAGTGAGGAGGCTAGCCATGCTGTGGTTGGGTAAAATTGTGGTTTACATAGTCGTGATCTTTGGGGCAACTTTGTAATTAAACCCGAATCGAAAAATTGTTAGCGAGACCAGGCAAGGTAAATTTCTTAACGCGCAATCCAACTTGTGCCACACCCTGGGCTGGCCGAGGGACCCAAATCCGAGGGACGAGGTCATGCCTTGCTGCCGCAAGAAGTCAGGAGATCACGGAGAGCCGCCGCGCAGAATTTATGATCAATGGCCGCACGCCATGGTGGGCCCTTGAGGTTTGCACCGCAGTTTAGAGACCGCGAGATAGAGAGGTGAAGCCCGCTACCTGGTATTTTACTGTGGGCCGTGTAACGGCTTCACGATTGGCCCGATTTTCGTGCGACTCAGGAGTGTTGTGTCTATTTGTGGTGGATTGTGTGATGGTCAAAGACCGCCATGATATTTCGACCGGCCCAAAACCGGTCATTGTGTTCTTGACAAAATCCAGCAAAATGGCAATGAGGGTGTCAATCGCCGCACCCTTAATCTGGGTTCAGGTCAACTTCTGGATTCGCCATAACCTTCGTCTCGAACTTCGATTCAAGTTCTTGGACTCCACGGAAAGCCTGCTGAGTCTAAAATTTAATAGAATTAAGTGTCACCAAACAAATGAACATGGGCCAGGTTACTGAGAGTTGATGAATGGTCCACCCGGTCTCTAACTCGCTGGGAATCTACTTGTATCCGAAATGCCTGGGGCTACATATGGCCTCGGAAGCGTGGAAGTGCGTGTCCGATAAGCCTTTGTGTGGCATTTACAAAAACTGACTTTCCGGACTAAGTCCAAATTATTTCGAGGCTAAGCACGGCCGATCTATGGCCGAATGACTAATGTGCTATTGTCATAAATTGAATAACATGTCAATATGTGAAATTATGTGATATGTGTGTGATAAAGATGGAAAATAATTATATGCATTGGGCTATGATCGACATACTATGTCTCACTCGAATATGAATTGCGACATTACTTGCTCAAGTAATGGTTGGAATTATGTTAATACATGCTCGAATGATGTGTCGACATGAATGAACCGAATGATGAAAGATGTAGTGCATGCTATGTGATAAAATCACTTGAATGTGTGGAATATTAACATGACTGCATGTATGTTGATGTCAACTAAAATATGAAATGTTGTGTGCATTAGACATGAGGTCATAACACACACATAGTGTACTGCGTAGAATGTCCATGTAGAGGTCTTCTACACATTGGTCATGGGTCATGCAAGTGGCACAAATTGCATTGCATTGGTGTGTGGTAACACCGCATTACATGGGTGTGTGTACATGGTACTGATTTAGCACTGCGTTTGGTGCTGAATCGTGTGGGCTTGGGAATGGGACGAAGTCCAATCGAAGTTCCACAAAGGTTAAATGAAAATGGAAAACTAATATGCCGAGTAGCAAGTGGATAGATAACCCTTCAGTGAAAACCCGAAACTCGTTAGACAAACAGATCCATCGGTGAAAGCCCAAAAATGTCGAGGGTAAGAGACCCGCTGGTGATTCTCAAAAAATTTATGTTGCCCAAAAAGACACGAAACGATTAAATAAATATCACATAGACTACTTGCAGAGACGGGAGCCTGGATCACCTGCATTGATTTCCCATTGGCACTTGTATCATGGTGGGTCTGAGGTCGACCCTGGTACATGGGGCATGTAGAGTACTGCTCATACATGCATGTAGTTTTTTTTCCATGATAGACAACATGTATGTGCAATCTATCGTTGTCAGTTTGACTGTGAAATGATCATTTGCATACGCACCTATGTGGGGAGTGTACTTTATAGGATTTATCTCTATCGGGCATTAGCTACCTCGCTGTGGGACTCCTTCGTACGTGATACGCTGTAGATGGCGCTCCTTAAAGGCCGGGATTATGAAGTGGGTTAGACTGTGACCTTGATTCATGTTTTGTGTATATATTAGAACAAACTAGTTTTAATATATGTTTTAAGAGTGATGTAATAACTCTTGGATCTATAGAAATGCATGGTTTTGGTAACTGTATGGACGAAAGTATGGATGATGGCCCTATTGGGTCATTTTACTTCATGTATGGGTCTCATGATATGAGTATTTACACAAAGCTTCTTGTGTTGATTTTATCAAGGACCCCTGCCTGGGGGCGCCACAACTTGGTATCGAGCATAGGCACACCTAGTACCTGTGTGGCTTGAGGGACTTGGGCTTAGGCCATTGTCATTAAGGTATAAGAGCATCACAGCTTGGTATAGCTTGGTGTCGAAGCTTGGGTTAGAATTACCTAGTGCTTGATATCCAGATCATAGTTTGTTATCATAGTCTAGGCAGAGGTTACCTAGAGCCTACGAGATAATCAGATCACAAAGATGCATCAGGTGTTTTCTTATGTATGCTTTGATTGTATGTGCGTGGTTGTGTGTTACAAATTACGTGAATTATATACGTGGTAGGATGTATATAGGAAATGCGAACACTAGGGTTGAGAAACATAGCCTTAGGAGTTCGGGAAACGCATGTGCGCTAATAGTAGGACACGAAAATGATTCTAAACTTCATTGCTCGATCAGGTAGATGGCAAGTGTAGAAGAGGGCTGAGGTTGAGACCCTTGTGATGAAACACTCAGATGTGAATTATCCCCAAGGACTACAAGAGAATTGATCTGGAGAGTACTGGGATGTGAGTTATAGAGATCTTCTGGGATTCTATCACTGCGGGACCTTCGGCTGCGGACATATCGGGAGTTCGAGGTCATCCCTGATGAACCGCCGACGGCACATTGGGTTGTCATAGATTGTGACCGCATGAGAGTTACCGCCACACCCACGATACCAGGTTGTGTTTCGTGGAATAGGCACGATGCTTCACCCCATACTCAGGTAATGAACATCTCACGATGGCACTCCGGCAACACCTGGTCAAGAAGGCCTTAAGACCGGGAGGACGAGGTGAGATAGATACGCGAAGTCTACCTCGGTGGCTCAGAGTATGAGGACGTTTTTTCTGACGAAGACCGGGATTTCCTCCAATCGAGGGGACGTAGACTTCAGATCAAATAGACTCGGGTACGTCGCCCATTTCTATGACTCCGCATAGGATGGCGCCTACTGAGTTGCAAGAGCTCAAGGCCTAGATACAGGAGTTACTGGGCAAGGGTTTCATTAGACCGAGCACTTCACCACGGGGCGCTCCGGTTCTATTTGCAAAGAAGAAGGATAAGACCCTTCGACTACGACGGGACATTACAAATAGTTTAACAGATTATAATCAAGAATCTAGATCCATTACCGAGGATTGATGACTTGTTTGATCAATCGAGGGAGCATGAGTCTACCTTAAGATAGACCTTCGCATCGGTTACTCATCGCCTGAGAGTTAGGAGGCAACATATCCCTAAGTGACAACGCTTTGTGACGTGGTATGGACATTTTGAGCTACGGCATGCCGATCGACGAATGCACCTAAGCAAAGATTCATGGATCTCTATGAATAGGTGTTCCGTACCTATGAAGATCGGCCAGGTGGTTTTGTCGATGACATCCCGATCTACTCTCAGCTTGGAGGTGGAGTATGAGGATCACTGAGAATCGCACTACGCCTGAGAGGGATCAGACGTGTATGTCTAAGAAGTGCGAAGCTTGGGCTTGTTGTGAGGTGGTCATTCGGGACACGGTGCTACTTCGGTGTGTGTCGACGGACCTCGGGAAGGTCGAGGCCGTGATGAGTTAGAGATCAAGTCACTTCGACATACGCGGTTTCTGATCAGGTATTACAGAAGTTTATAAAGGATTTCTCCCGCTGGCAATACTTATGACGGACAACTGAAGGATACTGGTGTCAGGTGGGATGACTCATGTGAGCCAGCTGCTCTAGGAATCAAAGGAGGCTTACTCAAATTTATTCCTCGAAGAACCCGCAAAGGATGTGAGGTACACGCGGTACTCGTGGATGTCAAGATGACTGGATAAAGCCCAGAATGCAACCGGGAAAGTTGTGGCATGGTTCTCAGCTGAGGAATCATGAGAAAATAATTCACACACGATATGGAGTCATGTCATTGTCTTTGCCTCTCGGAAGGTTTGGCATTATTATCTTTTACATGAAGCTAGCCTGGTTGCTTTTAGACCACAAAAGTCTGAAATACATCTTCACACAGTGAGATCTCAACATGAGGCAGCATAGGGTAAATTTGTACAAGATACAAGGGTAAATTCTCAGGGTCGAGCTCTGCTGGGATGCCCTCGAACTCAAGCCCCATGATTTCTCCCATTCCTCGCTGAGGAGGGGTCGGCTCATCGCTTTCGTGTTCCCGAGTATTGCTTCGCAGCCCCTCTCTCTGGGCTAGGCGAGTCCGTGCCCTCGCTCCTAGCTGACTTCTCGTCTTCACCTCGGCCTCGAGGAGGGCCGAGGCGCGCCGCTTCTTCCCGAGGGGTGGTATGGTCTTCGGGCCTGTCGCACTTCAGGCGTCGTATCCGCCTGGTGACGCCGCCTCTTTATCAAGCGCATCAGAGACGGAGTGCCTCCATCTCATCCGCGTTTGCTCAGATCGCTTTCATCGCACTCCGGAGGTCGGCCGTCCACCCCGCCTAGCCGGGTTCCCGCATCCTCGGTGGATCGGGCGGCTCCCGCTTGTATTCGAAAGATACCACCATCAGATATCAACCATTTATAAAGGAAACCATCGCTCCCACGCATCACACCGGTTTACGCCAACCCGAACCGGCCGGAGCGTGTCGGGATCGCCGGGCCGGCCGCTAGCTCGAGGTTGTGCCCCTTGTAAAACCAGAACAAAAGGATCGGCGGGGCTCGCCTGTCGCCCGATGCCTAAGTCAATTCTTCCGCGGAAAGAAAAGATCAACCGCTGTAGAAAGGAATTTTCACGCATCTTCACCGGTCGTGGCCCCGCATTTATAGTAAATAAGCTTTTCCCAATTGAATGGTGATAAGGATTCTTCTTATTGACGGGGATCTTCTTTCATCGCCGATTAATACGATAATTGCAGGTTAAATATCGGTAATCATCCTACTTATCGTAAGATTTCCGATTTGATTTTCTCGTGATATAGCCTTTAGGCCCGTCCGCGGTATCGCCCTCGACGACCGCTCCCGCTTTGCGTGCCGCGCAGAGCCCTGATGTTTTACCGGGCCTCGCGAGTAAATCTCCTCTTTAATCCCCGTCTTAGTTCCGGGAAGTGGGTCAGCGCCTATTTTTAAACTCGATCAACCTTGATCTCCAATTAAAAAAAAAACAAAACTATTCCAATATAGGTTTAAGAAAACTTTTTAATAACATTCATAAATATGGTTATGTTTAGAGGTTGGTGGTAGTATATTGTTTAGCTAAAAAATATATTTATAGTATTAATTTTAACATTTGGAGGTAAAACTTTCCTATAGATGTCATAAAAATTGGTTTTAAAAATTCTTGCGGTTCTTCACTTAATAGAGATTGTAAGATTTCACATCATAGTTTTCATTCATTAAAAAAAGATAGAGAGAGAAAAAGAAATAATGTTGTGATATGTAACCATATTGAGAGTAAAATGGTTTGTGGTTCTACACGGCATAAGCACTAGGTATATGGATATTTTTATAAATTCAAATATATCACGTGTTATTATAATACCTTTATGTCACTCTATTTCAACATCATAAAGTTCAACCGGTTATTTTCATTTCGAATACATAGACATATTATCAATCACATAAATTTACGCATTGCTTTTGTTTTTCGTCGTCTCGGATTCTATCACTATTTTGTCGCTTCGTAATACAACAAAGAAAGGAAAAAACTTCCAATGAAAAGAGACAATGCTCATTAAGAAAAGTAGTGTTAGAGGGTGGGTATTGACTTCTATGATAAGGTCATATTTTATTAATAGAAAGGACATGGCAATGTGATTTGATTCCCATAACACTTCTTTTTTTCTTGTTATCATAGGGGCATTGACAATACTGAATATGGATCTCCACTCCCTTGGAACCACCCTTAAATAAAATAAAATTTGATATACCAAATGGTTTACATTTCAATAGAATGGGAATGGATACTGTGAAAGGAGATGTGTGTTCACTACCTCATTCCCTCAAAAAATTAAACACTAATTTTATTTCTAATGGGAATAAATTAACATATTATAATAAAATAAAATTTTAATTATAGTAGATTTTTCAATTCTTTTCCATTTCTTTTGAATAAATTATTTTTAGTTAAGGCAAATGAAAAGTTTAACTAATTTTTAAATTAAATATGGGTATTAAAATATAATAAAATTCATAACTTATATTTTATATGTATTAGCATTAATTTGTTACTTCATAAAAGCATTAATTTGTTTGTTTTGTTTAAAAAATAATAATGAAAAACTAATAATTCTAATCCTATATATATGATTTTATAAATATTCTAAAATATAGTTATTAACATCTTACAAAATATACCTTTGAGGTCTAATTCAAATGATAAAATAATGGAATAGGGAACGGGAGGTTAGTGAATATATGTAAAAAAACATCTTATAAAATATAATTAATTTATCTTATTAAAAATAAAGAATAAGTATTTAAACTAATAATTGATAATTCTAATTCTATTTTATTGTGTTAGGTATAAGTGAACCAAAAAAAATAATAGTATGAATAAACTTATTTTCAAGAAAAGGGCATTCTCCTTTCAAAAAAAAAAAGGGGCATTTATTAAGTTGATAATTGATTAATTTACTTTGTTTTTCATTTTCATTATGATTTCTAATTAACATTCAAATAAATACAAATTAGGGTGATTTGATTAAAAGAAAATTTTTTTCAACAAGATTAAAAGAACTTTTGAAAACCGAAATTTGAACATTTTACCCTTCTTCAATTTTTTTTGTCTAATTTTGATAAAAATATCATTATTTTCTTGTAAAAATAACCTAAATAAATGAAATGGAGGCCGGTATTATTATCCCGGTTATTTTTCAAGAACAAACATGCTAGAGATTAGATTCACAAATTTAGGAGTTTTTTTTTTTTTAAAGACACAAATTTAGGGGTTATGTACTATCTTTTGACTAGATATTTTACAAATTATCATCCGGAAGTTACATTCTTATATGCATCCAAACACAATAATAATTAATTATCAGATTCATTCCTATACGACGAATAGAAATGTAAACAAAATATTAATTCTCATACTTCTGTCCTATCAGTCACACCTTCCCTCCGATGCAAACGATGAATTAATAAAATTTCAAAATGAAAAAAAATATATAACTGCTAATTTATTCTTGGGTTTCCTTGGAAAAGCTGTAGCAAATGTATTGACGACCAAATTTTTTTAGTTATAGACTTGGAGAGAGTCAAAGCTATATATATTGACAGATGATCAAATACCATGTAGCTTAACAAGTCATAGGTTGTAGTCATCTTCTTCTCCTTCTTCTTCTTCTTCTTCTTCCTTGAGAAAATTCATTACTATGATTCTCAATTCTACCCCACCTCTGAGAAAACAAGGTATCGGCTATCATGGCGCGTTTTCTTTATCTACCCTCCTCATCATCATCTATGCAGCCTCTGTATCTTCTTCCCCATCTCAAATCTCATACCATGATCACTGTTCTTCCATTGTCCCTGAATCTCCCCATACTCCCAGCCGGTTCCCCGACTTGCTGTTTGGGGGAAAGGAAAATGGATATTGTCTTGGGGGAGATATAATTCTCAGCCAGGAATATTCCTCTGACTACAAACGTCTGGCATTACAGACACGGAATATTTACAGAACAGAGGCTGAAGGTGTTTTCATGGTGGAAGGGAGTATGAACCTGCAAAGCAGTAATAAGTACTACTATGGGGAAGATTGGAGAGAGGAGGAGAATTCCCTTTCTGGGGTTTTATCGACAAGCTTTTGGGGTGGTTCCGTGGCCTTTCTTCTACATGGGTTCTGGTCAGAATCTTCTGAAAGCTTGCATGAAAACAGGCTCTGCAGTTATTCCAGAGAAGGTGATGTTCTGATCTTGCTGTGATTAAACTCAATAATGTGAAAATCTGAGTACTGTTACTGATTTGCTAATGGTTCTTTAGAGAGCTTGAACTTGGCTAGTGATCCCAATTTCTTTGAACCAATTTCCATGGTGGTGTTTCCTCAATTGAATTATAAGTACACTTTGGTTTCTGATGCCGGTTTTGAGTCAAATTTCGGTTTCTGTTCAATACTTACTAGGCCGGATAATTGGTTTGAATTGGAGTATCCGAATGACTGCTATCCATCACAGAATTGCTCCCATATTGGTGGGGAAATTGGATATCTTCCCAATTTTATAAACATAAGAGCAAGTAAGTGTACAGAGGATGAACAGAGGTTGCAAGTCATGATCCAGTTTCATAACTTCAGCTATGTTGGTTATAACCAACAATCAAGTCCCATCATGATATTGGTTGGGGAGGGATGGTGGGATGCCAAGAACAATCTGATATCTATTGTTGCTTGTCGAATCTTGAACACCATGGAGTCTCTTGCTAATGCTCGGATCGGCGATTGTTCGATGAGGTTGAGTTTGGAATTCCCAGCAATCTTGTCTATCAGAAGCAGAAGTGGCTATGTGGGGCAAATTTGGAGCAACAAAACTGTGGATGATTCAGGGTACTTTAATAGGATCATGTTTAAAAGTCCTGAGGATGACCCTGGGGATTCCAGGGTTGAAATATGAGTACACTGAAATTGACAGGGCAGGAAAGCTATGCCAGAAAAAGAACTCTACTGGAAACAAATGGGAAAGATACCCGAACCCGAAAGAGTCTTTCGATATGCAGTTTGATATGGTGGTTAAAAACTCCAATGGAGTGATGGGATGGGTCTCTGCAAGTCCTTTCTTTGTGGGGGATAATCTTTATAACCCTTTTGAGCATGGCACTCTGTCCTCAATCTCAAATGCCAGGAAGATTGGGCCAGTGAATATCAGCTACTTCTGATAAGTCACATTGAACATGGTGCTGAATTTGGCTTATCTTCAGGTACGCATAATATAAAAGTAGATATTTCTGCTGAAGGGATTTATGATGCCAAAACAGGAGGTCTGTGTATGGTAGGCTGTAGAAGGCTGAATTCAAGTATTTGGATTAGGAAAAATGACTCTATGGACTGTGAGATTCTTGTGAACTTCCAATTCCCTCCACAGTCTAAAGAAGGGAGGCATATCAGGGAAGTATTGAAAGCACAAGGGAAAGATCTGACCCTTTTACTCAAATATCTCTACAGTTATCATCTTCTTCTACTGAGGCCGAAAAAAGCGGTCCATTGGGACTATGGAAAAGCCGGTCCATTGAGGGGTCATGGAGCATTGCAAACTTTTACTCTGCTGCTTGGAACGCCATGTTTTCTTGTGGGAGCTTGATGTTATGTATGGTCCTAATTCTTGCAGCATAACTGGGGTCCCAAGAGGTTTAAGGACCAAAAATATATTGAGAATGTAGGACTGAGTTCTAGCACTTCTTGGAAAAGGAAAAGGAAAGTTTAGATCAAACATAAAAGCTCTTTTTGTGTCTATTTGTATCAAGAATTTACATTGGGGATGACTCTTTGTCCCTGGTAGAATATTTAGAGTGGTTAGGTTGTTCTATGTTTCTGTGTTCTATTCTTAATTGTAGAAGCTTATAATGGATTTTTATTGATACTCGTAGATTTGATGCTTAAGTAATTTCTAAATGATACAAGAATCTGGTCTGATTGTCACTAAATTTCCAATTCTTTCTTCTGGTTATTATTTAGAACAACATGAAGATTGTTTCAACGGATTTATTAAACCCCATTGTTCCACTCATTCGCATCACCTTTTTATCCTTTCAGTTCTTTAAATTACATCAAAGTGCTATACTATAAGGTATTGGGACATTAAAAAAATTAAAAAAAATGCTATTGTTTCACTTATATTTTCTTAAACCATTTTGAAGGTGTTTGATCTCAATAATCACAACTCCTCAAAGTTCTGATTTTTGTCACTACTTTTATTTTATCTTGGTTATTTTAATTCAGTTTCTATCATGTTATGCATGTATTTATTTGATTTTTTAAAAGAGAGATAATTTTATTAATTCAAATTAGCAATACATTCAATTAAAAACTATGCACTAAACAATATTTGGTTTAAAATAATAAATTTTAGTTATAAATAACTTATCTTGAAAAATTAATTAAATAAATAAATGAGATAAAGGTAATGATATTTTATATACAAACTTGAGAGCAATTCAATTGAATTTAGAATAACAAACACACACTTGAATATATTTAATAGATATAGATATATAGATACGTAAATATTTGTTATTGTTATTTTTATTTTTATTTTTGGACAGCTTATTATTGTTATTTGTTATCTCTTTCTTCCTAATTTACTATATATTTGTATAATTTTTTTCTTATTTTTATAGTGTTGTATTGGTTTTCTATTTGATAGAAACAAATTTTTTTAAAATACTCTAGTTTCACGGTTCAATACATTGTAAAAGTGATTAATCTAAAAAATTACAATTCTAATTTATATTTCTATTAGAGATAGAGACTTATTAGCTTTACATAAATGGGTTTAAAAAAAATACCAATATAAGTTAAAAATCAAATAATGTTCAAATGCCTGAACAATAATACTGTAATTGTTACCTGTAATATTGAATTTAAATAATAACTGATTGTGACATTAATTTAATGCAAAATTTTTGTTAATACTCAAATAGTGCGTGAACAATGATACTATGATATTATCTTAAAAAAAATTAAGTAAAAGATAGATTAGTTTAAACATTATCTTTCGTTCCAAACCTTTTTTTTTTTTTTCTTTCTTTCTTTTTTTTTTTTAAATAACCTAAATCTCTCCTAAACTTGATTTCTTGATACATAAACAACTCAATCACACGTTGGTGCCCCCATTAGTCCTTCTAAAGTGTACACAAAGCTCATACAAAGAATTGATCTCTTAAACCCTCACCGCCCTATCACTACAAGAAAGCGGACTATAGAGATATTATTTACTAGCTAAAAAATTAAGAACTGTAAAAGATATTTTGGGCTTCATATTTATCAAATAAGAACTACAAAGTCGACTTATAATCAAGTAGATAAGATTATTGCCTCAACTAAGTGTCGACGATAACAAGATTTGGTGACAAAATCCAACTGGTGCCGACTCTATAGCCATGACAGTGGGATCAAGGTCAAGAAAAGTTCGACTACAACAGATTTGTGATCGGGCTTCAACTCAAAAGCTCGATTCTATAGTCATGATACGATTAATTTCAACTAAAAATGACTTTATAACAGACATGCGATTATCCTCAACTAAAAGTCGACTCTATACCGCTGCAGAGCACTTTCACAAGAATCAAAAAACGACCATACCGCGAAGAGACCTGGAACAAGAACTGCAATATCATGGTATTTAATCATCTGTTCGGCAACTAACCGCAACCGTCGACACTTTATAAATATCGATTTATTGCGATTTAAACGCAAAATCTCAAAGCTCAGACTTTTTAATACTATTTTTATCAACAATAATAATCGCGTTAACACAACCAAATCGCTTAAAAATACTTTAAAAAATGTAACACAATAATTTTATTTTTTAAATATGGGATTACTTATTTTATATAACAATCATTATATTTTTCTATTTTAAAAACATAAAACATCCAAAATGATTATCAAACAAATATTTTGATATACTGTCAATATCCCCTTCAGCCCTTCCCATTTTATTTATAAGGAGTTAAAATATATATTTCAAAATGATTATATATATAACGTCAACATTAAAATGGTTTTTTTTTGGGCACCCTGTAAAAAAGTCAAGCATCCACAAGCCGCTGCCACATTTTCAACATAAATAAATTTGTATGACTCAACAACTAGCAGACGACTGGACGGACTTTGAACTTTCAAGTCAACATAACCACGGTAGAACGTAGTTTACTTTTCTTCTCTTCTACGACATGACGTGTAACTGACTCTCACACTCCATTTAGCCAATGGGGCTGATCTCACCGTCCATTCGGTTCATTTATCTCAGAGAACACTGATCTGTCATGATCATAACAGAGACCGATCTTTCCGCTAGTGCTCACCCCAGACGTGATGGTACTCCTTGGGCTTGACACTGAGAACAGGTCATCCACTACAACAAATAATGGAATTCTGGACGAAAAATTTCGTCCACAAATATACAAATTCTCTATCCATAAAGACACTGTGGACTGAAAGAAAGGTCTCTGTGAAGGCCTGTCGGTAAAGATAATTGTGGACGAAATAATGAAACCGTCCCTAAATATTATATGATTATGGACGAAAATAAGTTTCGTCCACAATAGGTTATATAACTAGGACAAAATTTTTTGTCCCTAAAATTAATAACTATTCGTTTAGAAAATATATTTCGTCCACAAAGGTTGGATGTTCAAAGTTAAATGGACCATTTTTGAGAATTGCAATTTAACCACGATACCAGAATTAGAGACGAAAACTATTTCGTCCACAAAGGGTCAGAATTGGAGACGAAAACTTTTTCGTCCACAAGGGTTGTGATAAGAATTGGTGATAGATACCATTTTGTCCACAAAGAGTTGAATGATCAAAATTGGGGACAAATATAATTTCGTCCACAAAGGGTTGTGATCAGAATTGGTGACAAATACCATTTCGTCCACAAAGGGTTAAATGATCATAATTGGAGACAAATATCATTTCGTCCACAACGGGTTGATTATTGTTAATTGTGGATGAATTTGTTTCGTCCAAAATTAGTATGGAAAAAATGTCACCACCTCAATTCTTTTGTTTACTATTATATACAAATAAAATTATATATCTTATTATGTCAATTGTATAAGCAATTTTATTAATATTTAAAATAAAATTATATAAAATAACATTTTCATAAAACATAATGTTGCATTAAAAATATAATCCATGTATAGTACCCATGATATTAATAAATTAAGTATTTAACATAACAAGAACATAAATATTATATTATACCATCTACTTAACATGTTCTATGTTAAATTCATATGCCAAAATCTAAAACTCAAAAAAGTCTAAACAATCAACTAGCTAGTGGAATTGCATTTTCCTCTTTCTTGCACCTATAATGGACAAACAGCAACATGTCATTAATAATAAAAACCAATTAGTACCAGAGAGTAAGAATTAATCATTTACCAACATTTCTAAGAAATATGAGTTGGTGGACGACCATTTATAGCGAGAAACATATCAAACATCTTCTCTTACGTTCAAAGCGAGCCTTCCAAATTTTTTCTTGATTAGCCAAGCGATCATCCCAAACCCTCTCTTGATTTTCCAAACGGCTAGTCAAATAATCTACTATATCAACCAATTTTATCCATCTCACATCTTTTCTCTTTCCTGCCTTTCCCGTATTTTAAAGATTCTCGAGCTTGATTCTTCCTTGGTTTCGGGGCATATCCACCTTTAACGTAATTTTATCTAGCTCTTAACTGATCAGTAAATTCTCATCGACTTAAAGCATTTCCTTCTTCTTGTATTTCCTCTATCAGCTCCATCATTTCCTTCTAAAATTTTGTAATATTAATAAAGATTAATACTGTGAAATCATGACTGTAGCTAACATATAGCATAACAATTACACTTACATATTTCGGGACTCACTGAGTCGACCATTCTTTCCTTCTTAAAATGTATGAACTTGTAAAAAGAAATTGATCACACTCTTCCCATCATAATTCTCCTAATACATAAAACAACATGTCAAGATAAAGTCACAAGTCAATCAATTAAGAAACTAAAAGTTTTGTTAATTTCCAACATACAATTTCATTTCGAACAACAACAAAAGCAGTTGATCCTTGATTGTGATATTGTATGACATTTTAAGCCTACAATGATTAATTGCATCAATAACAATTCCAAAGTGATATCCATTAACTAATTAATAGATTAACATTTTGATAATATACCTTAACAATAGAATCATTCCAATATGTGCAAAGAGTTTCCCAATTATCTTGAGTCAAATTCTTAAAGTTTGGCTTGTTTGCTCTCAGATCCTCTAACTAATCAAACTTATTAAAACGCTTTACGCAAAGTATACCGTGCATTCCGAGATCTGCTTTCAAAATTTGTCAATCTTATCAATTACACCATCAGCTTTCTCCATCAACAATATCTAATCAGATTCTAATTTTTTTTTTTTAAAGGATGTTGATAAACATAGATAAGAAACATGTAAAGTAAATGAAATTGCAATGAGATAAACAGATTGAAGTGCAATTCCTGTTTACATACTGTCACTTATTTTAAAAACAAAGAAAGAGAGTCATTGCAATAAAACAACTACACTAAGACTCAAAATAAAATAGAACATCATTACAACAATAGTATCGAACCCACGAATAATACCACACAAATAATGTCTTAACTTACTGCTTTACTACAAAACAATTTGATAATTTTAAATTCAAAAATAATTGCAAAGTAATACATAACTAATTTCTTTACGCTTATTCAATATTCTGCTGATTTACAGCCACTTCACAATAAATCAATGTCTTAAGAAACAAGTGATCATAATGGAAGGTGACCTTGAGAAAAAGAAATTGAATATCAAGTAGCTATACTAAATCACAATGAAATTGATAAGACATTGTTATAAATATAACATGAGTTATTGGATATTTTAGAATTCCAACGACTTGGCAATGAAAAATATTGACTACTTTTCTTTTAGAAGTAGAAAGGTGAATATACATCATTCTAATAATTCCGATCCTTCTTAATGACTTTTACTATTCGAGAAATACTTTGATTATCAATGTCAATGATAAAAGTTTGAGAGCATATATCTACATGCACAATGTTAATTTGGCAAATTATGACCAGGAGGAACAAATGTACCAAGAAAAGCGCCGACTTGGCAAATTATGATCACAAACAAACAAGACTGTACAGTTCATTCTCATGTATGATATACTGCCAATAAACTTCACCTCTCGACAAACAAACATTTGATTGAAGAAATCAGGCGGCCTTGTGACAACAAAAATTGCCACAGGCATATCAGTAAACACAGAGTTATTTAGATGCTTCCAAGTGTGAGTTTTTAGGGAGCAAAGAAGATGAAGAACTGCTCTAGATGTCAATAATTTTAGAATCAATAAGGAATCCACAACTCACATACAATTTATACCTACTTCTTTCTAGCGTACAATGGGAACCTTTCTGTATTCTAAATGATGTCAGCGGTAAATAAAGATATATTTTCACTTACTTCCAAATGATCCATTGCAAGATTAAAATCATCATCCTCCATATCACGCCATTTTCATGGTTAATGTGCATGCACTCCTAGATATGAATCCTAACCGACGGAGTTTTGCCAATTGAACTCTATTAACCCGCCTTCCTTTTTCTCGCATCGATAGTAATTTTCAGCCTTCTTGCCTGCTTCTTTGTTCATTTTTCAACTTTACCTCTAAAAGGGACTCGTTTGCCTCTAATTTCGTTAAAGCTATAAAATAAATTTAATAGATAGGTCGCTTTGTTATCAATGATTTATGAAAAATAGAATACAAATTTTGATAAACTAATGATGTATTACTCTAACCCGTACTACTACTTTGATTAGGCGAACGCCTTATGTTTGAAGTTCTGAATTAGATGGCCTAATTAAAGGAGTCAGAGGAGCGACTCAAGTGATTCAACGATGAATATTGTCGATCATGGTGAAGTGCACAGGATACATTCTTAAGAGTACTACTGCTGTACCCAAGAATTCCACTTTCCGAAAAGGGCAAAATCGTAATTTCTACATAAAATTGTATCGTTAAAAATCAAATTTATTCTTCTAGATCTAGGATGACAAACAGATTTCACCGTTGAATCGTCACGTAAATCTAACTAGCACGTCAATTTCGAGACAATGAGTCGACATCGCTGGCGCATCGCAGTCGGCAAAATCCATTTCGGCGACGAAAATCACATATAACACTCATGTACCATAAGTATGAGTAGAGAAATGACGAAAATGACGACCGAGATAGTGAATGTCAAACTGGAAATGAAGGACAAAAATAATCATTTTTGGAATTGTTAAGTTAGAGACAAAATGAATCACATTGTTTTCCAAAGTGAAAAGAGAGCAAAAACATGAATTGAATAGAGTAGATGCAGAGAGGGTCGAAAATTTGATTTTAAGAGAGAGAACATCTGACTTCTCTCTAAAATATCGGGCAATCTGACCGTCGGAAGTCTTCGGGGTAAGAAGGAAAGTTGTTCTACGCAGAGCGGGCTACACGTGGACACCGGATTTGAGGAGTTTTGACAAACTCCGTGAGGTAGGAGTTTCTCCCTACTTGGGTTTTATTCTTTGTTTAAGAGTTATGTTAATGTTTAAGTTGAATGAGGTCGAGGGGTCAAGCTGACGGTCCCAAATCTCGGACCGAATTGTTATACTTTTGAGCCATTTTTACAGCTTCACTAATCGCGTGGACTGTGGGTTTTTTGTGTCATGATTTATGCATTAAATCATGTTGTGATGTGTATGAGGCCGGAATGGCCATGAATTTCGGTTTCACTAATCGAACCGATGATTGCAATTTGTCTAGAATAGTAACGAAAGTGTTTCACTCATTCCCGAATAGTGTTCACAAAATAATTTTGTGAATTAATGTGTTTGGCTCGTAATTCAAGTAGAATTGCTTGTGTTTGGATCATTAGCTCAGGAATGCTAATTTTGATGTGATGGAATGTGAAATTGCATAACATAGATTGCGTGATTGTGTTTATGCGAATATATGCATGTTTATATATTTACATGTGATATGGGATCGGTAATTCGAATCGACATCATATCCCATACGCACTTGGGGTAATAACCCTGCGACGATATAATGAGCCGCACGGCGCGAAATTTCTTGCAGAATCGCTCAAGGGGTTGTCTAAAACCAAAAATGATCTGAGGGTAGTTCATAATTAAAATATCACAGCCCGAGATCTAATCTAATCGATATACATCTAGTATAGGGTCCATAACACATCAATCGTCAGATTTACCAATTGATATATATACATCGGAGGGTTGTCCACAAATAAACATAATAATTTCATACGAGGCTTAGGCGGCGTGAGAGTCAGTATAGACTCGGTACGGATGATCACGCTAGACATTCAAGCAGATTTGCCACGGCTTGAATGTGTGTTTACTTCTGAGCACGATACGACTTAAAAAGGAGAGTAAATTTCACTTGCAGATTCCACTATCGAGCATTAACTCACCCCCGTTGAGGGATATTATTATACAGTACAAAGGAGCGCAAGCAGAGACGATCATCTTAGAGACTAGCTTTAGAAGGAAAGTTTCGATTGTGGCTTTCTGGGGTTATGATGTACGACGTGTATTAATTTCTAATTTTAATATATGTGTTGTATAAGAGTAAAATTCAACCTTGAAACTATCGGATATAGTTGATATAGATATCATGATGAGTATTAGAAGCAGCTCCATACGCTTTTACTCGCATATGATATCATGTGATTGATGTCGATCAGGGACAAAGTTATATTACAAAGTGCTGTATTTGGGTAGAGCTCCCCGCAAAGGAGACTCCGCCCGCATTTTCATGAGAGATGTGCTGGTCACCCGACATTCACTTAGTGTTTCGGTTGACTGGTAGTCAACTCCGGGACTGGTTTTGGGTGTCATAACTTGTCTCCAAAGAAGCAGACTTCTACACGACGTAGCAACTAAACCATTTTTTCTCTCAACACCTATTATACTAAACAATGAAAGAGACTTAACTTTCTGACACAAAGCATAACTACAACTTTATGAAAGAAACAACTTAAAGCATATACAAATTAAACTGTATGAAATAGAAAGAGTATTAATACTCCACATCCAGCATCTTCATCACTAATAAATTCAAATTTTCTTCCTTTTCACTATAATGCTCTTCTAAGATGTCTTCTTCCTCCTCATTAACAAATTCAGTTCTTATATTGTTCTCACTATATTATTGTTTAAAATTCCAGATCCATATCATCTCTTAGTACAAACTACTTAACCCCAACATAATGAACATTCACTGCTCTTGTAATTCATCTTGATACACTTCATCATTGAAATATCCATGGAATCATTTTACTTAACATCAAATACATGTCTATGCTGAAACTTTGCACAACTTGCCAATTCTTCCCCAACTTTGTGCTTCATGACATAAAAACTGCTTGGCTCGGGCAAGCTGTTACCACAGAATCATTTTCATACCAAGTGTGACTAACATTGATGTTAATAATATCGCCATCTATATGTATATTGATTTGCTACCACAGATCAACCACTACATTTGAAAAGCACAACCCGCCTTCGTGTTAAATAATCTAACTCAAAATATCGCCATTTAATTCATAAAATCAATAACATTATCACCATGATTCCTCAACCACTAACCACTTTTTCTGGTCTTACGTCGACCATCACTTATCCGGTGATGAAACTTTTCAAGACAATACAAGGTTTTATTTTTAACTTCAATGATCTGTCCATGCTAAAGCATATAATGCTTCTGTAGCTTCTAGTGAATGATTATTGTATAAATGCATCATCTACAAAAAAAAAAACACAGGTAGATATTTGTATAAGCTGAATCTATATCTATATTATTGTATATAAACATTGTGTTTTCAAATTACTTAGTTTTTTCTTAAACCATAAAGAATTAAATTTTTCAGGCTCATCTTCACATTCAATGGATTGTCTTGCACAAGTTGTTCCATGTGTGCTATAAAATAACATTGTCATTAATCATATAATGGAAAAACACTATAAGTAATCATTAGAAATGTCATGTACTACCCATATATGGTTCTACTTCAACACAATTACTTAGAATATACCAATGAGTTTCTTTTTCCAAATCCTCTTTCAAGTCAACACATTTAGCCGTCCAATCGGTCTAAGTTTTCCGGGAGAAAATGTACAATCCACCATCCCTTTCTATATCATTATTCCTTCTTCTATTAAATTGAGCTCAATTCATGCTAGTTACATTGAACAAAAAGCTAAGCATTCATTTACGATATAATCCTCGCTGAATCGAACCTCAAGACTGTTTTGTTAACATTATGCTTATGATCACTCTAACTCTACAAAAACATATTCAGAGTTACAATCAGAATTATTCTAAGCCATTAAAAGAACACTCTAGATGTAAAGACACCTACCGTTTAGTGTGAAACATCCATCTATTTTGGAACCGAACTAATTAAGCAAATACCATTTGGCAAATGGATTGCCAAATGCACCATTATGTCAAAGAAAGCTGATGAAAAGATCATTTCCAGCTTGCAAAGAATTACAACAATGTCAGACTTCATTTTCTCTACTTCTACTTTTAAAGTCTTACAATAAAGTTGTTTGGAAAATGTCCAACTTATCAAGGCACGACACCTCCTTCTTTAGGTATCCAATGAATGCCAATAGGAGTAATCATGCAAAGAACATGACAATCGCGACTCTTCAACCCCGATATCACATCATTTATCTGGCACCCAGAGATGCTACATACCCATCCCGAACCTCAGCCTGGATTTAAGAATTCACAAACCCGCTCAAATTCTTAGATAAAGTATAACATGTCATTGCATTACATATTTTCCACATTTCTATCAAATGCAATCTCCTTTCATGTTCATGTCTTCCAAATCTGCCTTGCATCAATGTGTCCTTTGTTTTAATTGATATTCAATAATGTTCCCAAATGCTATCACAAATATTCTTTTCACTATGCATTACATCCAAGATACCTAATTTAATCATGCTAATAAGGCAAATAAAAAATGTTTTTTTTGGTCCAATTCAATCATCCGATAACATTTTCTTTTTTGCTACTAAGATGCTTTCCAAACTTTACATCATTCAAATTTTCTAGTTGAAGCAAAATATCATCACCAGATAACTCTATTGGTGTTATCTACACTGCCTTAATATTAAATTTCTTGTTTTTCACAACTAAGATTTGAAGGTGTAAAAAGCTGGTGTGTGTCCCATATAACAAATTTTGCTCCTTAATCCAAGGGAACATCTTTATTACAAGTAGGACAACATGTATCCTTTGGTTGACCAACTGTATTTCAGCCATGTCGAAAAAATCATTTATGGTCCATAAAAGAGCCACTCACATTTGAAAATTTTCCCCCTTTGATGCATCATATGTCTCCACACCAATTTCCCATAACTCTTTAACTCAATTCCACCAGCATTTGTGTGTATACATCAATGTCCTCCAGAGAAATAGTCCCGGAATAAGCGATGACATCATAGGAGAATTCTTTTTCATACATTTCATGAGGGAAGTTATAATGGTAAAGGAATTACAGCCACATACTATAAGAATTACTCATTCTTAAATGGACTTAAACCATTACTAAGTTAGCCAAGTTTAACATTAGCGAGAGTCTCTGGGAAAATAATGGAAATTCCTTATCAAAATCTTTCCATGCTTTACCATCTACTGATGCCTTAAAAAAATTTTCATCATTAACTCTTTTATCCTTATGCCATCTCAATCATAAAGAGTTTTACTAGACAAAAATAGTCTTTTGAAGCCTAGGCTTAAAGGAAAATAGCGCAGTCATCTGTGTGGGATCTTCTTACCTTACCATCATCAATTTTCCATCTAGAAGGACCACATGCAGGACATTGTTCACATTGCTCAAACTCTTTCCAAAAAAAGTGCAATAATCATACTCTGCAAGCATGAAGAGATGAGAGTCTCAATCCCAAATCATTTAACATCTTTTCGAGCCTCATAACAGGATTTGGGAGAGTCCCACCATTATAATGACTACTAGAAGTGCAACTCAAGCAACATGTCAAAAGACTTGATGTCTACTTGTTATATACTTTAAGTGAAGTAATTTAACTATGAAAGACAATTAGAGAATTTTGAACAAATTAATATAATTTCGTTGAGCTTCCTTTAACAATTCATCAAAACTTTTCTTGTGTGTATGTTCCTTGTGAGATGATCAATTCCTTCACACACTAAGCCATCTGCAATTTTCAGCATCTAACATCTCGATTCCATCATCTTCCGCTCTCATCATTTGGTGGAACTCCATCATCAACAACCTCGATTGATTATTAGAATGATCCTTCGCTTCGACATTATAATTAGATTTTTCCCATGAAACATCCAACGAGTAAAATCCATCAATGCCCTTGATTAAAAGATGATCAAAACTGTATACTGCCTAAACATAAGAACTAACACCCATGCATGGACATCTAATCCTACAATTTGCACCGAGATTATTCCTTTCTTCTGGCTGGAATTTCATAAAAGACTAACCTTCCACATATCTAGCGACAATTTTTTTCTGTCATCCAAGCTTTAATCATGTTTTTGTTGTGTAATAGAAAGGAAAAGCTAAGAGTTAACAATCACACCACAAGATTCAGTTTTATACGAAGATACTTAAAGAGTACGCCATAAACTAAAATGACATGCATATATCGAAAAATATAAAATTTTAGTTAAAAAAATGAAACATAGAAAAAACTATAAATTTTATAAAATAAACATTCAGTACCTGATCCCGAAATGGATGGCTTTCTCAATGGCACCAGCTAATTAATCACCTTCAGCACTACATCTGCAACCATCAATCAACAAAATAAATAAGTAAAAGACAGTATATGAGCTTTTAAAAGCTAGCTAATAATGAGTAACCATGCACTAACATTACACAAGGCTTTGCTTGTTATTATTTTGATCGCGATTTTCCTTTTTCATTCGGGCTGAGAATTTCTAACTAATGAAGCAAAAGGATTGTGCACTAGGAGAAAAGAAACTCACAAAAACACCAAATTAACAAAATAAAGAATTTAAAAGCATAGTCTAGTATCCATTGTTCATAATAAAAATGATGATGGCCAAGCTTGCATCTATAAAATGAGTAGTTTCTTTCATTCAATAAATCAATGGAAGACCATGTATGCTATCCGCCTTTAAAATTTCATACATGGATTAGGTTCCACTAGCTTTCATTGCATTTGACAATGAGTCACCATAATTTTGTATCATGTATTCTCCTTTTTATTATTATTCTGTTTGATTTTTTAGGCATATATTATTCTCATAAAAAGAGAATAGCTATAGGTCTTTTTATTCCTTTTGTGTGCCTCCAAATGGGAATGAACCTACCATAACTAAATTAAGTATATAATAAATATATATTTTGTTGTGCAAAGCACTGGCTATGCATGCAGAACCATGATCTTGAAGCAAAACTAATGGCCAGGACAAATTGTTTCTAAAAATTTTATAATGGAAAGGCTCCATGAAATTAAACAACTAAAAACTAAATGCATGGCCTTATTATATGGCTATCATACAAAAAAAAAAAAAAATTGGAGTATCAAATAGAAAAGAAGGTTAGAACATCGTATGCTTATGCAATGTATCTCACAAAATCAATTAATTATCAAAGTAGCATTTTATAAAAATGAAAAGACTAATCAATTGCATATACACTAATTGGGTTTAATGGAACCTCACCTCGAATTGACTCGCTCCTGGTTCGGTGAAAATAAATCCGAACCCGCTAAAACCTGGACATTGGCGCTTAAACCAAACTCATCATATTAAGAGCAAGGTGGGGCGAGAACCCGAAATAACCCGCCCCGTTGCCATCCCTTCTTACTACTCAATGTTAAAAAAACAAACAACTTAATACTAATGTTATTATGTAATTATTCAAAGATTAAACTTTAAAAGGTTCTATTTAAGATAAGAAAAACAAATACCACCTAAAAGAAGAGGAGGGTGGGTAAAAGGGTTTCTTGATATTAAGGTGTCAAGGTAACATTATTTCTTTGTCATATTTTTTGATAATCAATATTGTATTCTCTTTTCAATTAATTAAACAAATTAATGTGGTTTTTTTAGTTTTTTTCTTTCTTTTTCTCACTGCATTCTAGACAAAATTTACAATATTCTTAAATTTAAAAAAAAGAAAAAAAAGAACAAGTTTCATAGAATTTAGTAATTATACATACTTCATACTTCAATATCTAATGAAAAAATACCAAAATCGGGCCATAAACACACTCCACACTGCATCAATGACTTAAATTAAATTATTAAATCACTAATTTTTTGTTACACTAAAACATCCTTCTTAAAAGTATTTAGTAAAATTTAATATTTAATAATGAATAATTAAAATGACTTTTTGAAGTTAATGTTAAACCATAAAAAATTACTGTTGATTTAACCAAGTCTTTAAGCATTTGTATCATAATAACCAACAAGTTTGAACCACTTAGATAGTGGATTGGTCCATAATCCAATTCAGTTCATCATTTGGGTCGGATAGATATTGAATCATATAACTTGAAAGGTTGAATAACAAAACTGTACCACCCAATCAGATTTGAAATAATTGGTCTAATTTTTTTAACTAAAAAAATTATGGCATGAGCAATCGGATGGATGTATTTTTATCTACAATAAATTATTTTTAGAAGCACTTTTTAGAAAATAAAACATCTCAAAAACTTATTTGCATATATTATTTTTAAAAATAATTTTGTAAGAATATAAATTTAATTAATTTTTTATTTTATATATATATATATATATATATATATATATATATATATATATATATATATATATATATATATATATATATATATATAGATGATCAGATGAAGTTCTAGGGGTGGAGCTTTAATTAGAAACTTCAGGACCATACATATGAATTTACTCCAAGATTCTTCCCTAGAATTTGAGCAATAGTTCACACAAGTTTCAGCCATAAGTCTTCACAAAAGTTCATAAATATGCACAGGAATTTACTCCACAATCGCCCACTAAAATTTCAGCAGGAACTTACATGTGTTCCAGCCTCATTATAATCAAAATTCAGCATAATTCCCTTCTACTTCTCTCATATTCTTCTAGTTATTTCAACAGGAACTCACATTTGTTCTAGCCTCATTATAATCAAAATTCAACATAATTCTTCTACTTCTCTCATATTCTTTTACTTATTTTAGCAGGAACTCACATTTGTTCTAGCCTCATTATAATCAAAATTCAGCATAGTTCACTTCTACTTCTCCCATATTCTTCCACTTAAATTTAAGTGGTAACTAAAATAAATTTCAGCAACAAATCTTCGATGAAAAATCAACAACACGTGCATGAATTTATCACATGATTCTCCACAGCAATCACTGTACAACCATTATTCAGACTAAATTTTCAGCAAACATCCATTTAGGTTCGGCCTAAACATCCATTTAGTGAATATAAATTTAAATTAGATATTTAAATTAAGTAAATGTTATTATTATTGTTTTTAATTTAGGTACTTTGGCATATGAACATATTAGAAATATATTAACTTATAAATTATTTGTCAAGGTTTCGTTATATAAGTGATGAAAGAGTTCAAGAAATTTTATATATATTATCTTTGGTTTAAAAAAGTTGTATATACTAAGTAATTGTTCATTTAAATAGACAACATTGACATAAATCACCCTTTAAGTCAAGATAATATATGTCAAGAATAACCTTTTTTCTTGTAATGTATGTAAATATTTATAACTTATATAACTTCAATTTACCATAATTAATTTATAAAATAAATCCTAATTTCTAATATAATTTAGTCTAAGTTAACTTTAGAAGTGAATAGGTAAATTTTGAAACCTAATAATATGAATATTCATTTATAAATTAAAATTTTTTATTATCATAATCCATGTTACACAAATTAATTATTTTTAAATCAAATCAAATACAAGTTAATTTTTAAATTAATAATGATGGTACTATTTTATGAAATAGAGTATATTAATACAAATTCAAAATATTAATTACTATTATTAATAAATAAAATAGTTTATTTTTATTTACATTCAATTAAATAAAAACTTAATGTAGAAAAATTTAAAAGTTTATCAAGTGTGATTCGCTTTGTTATCAAGGTATGAGGAGTTTTGATATTTCTAAGTTGCCAGACAAAAAATGCCGTTTTGTTTCGTCTTAATGAGGTTTATTTACAAGTTCAATTTTTATCATTTATGACAAGATTTCTCATTCCATAATAAGTTTGTAATTCTACTAAGACATTTAAAAATTGTCCCTAATGATTTTGGCCTTTGGGGACGAAAATACTGATATGCAAATCGTCCTAAAAAATTAAGTAGCTTTAAATACAAAATAATTCGTCCACAAAGAGTTAAAAACATCCAAGAATATTTTCCCTAAGGTGGTGTGACCCTAAAATTCTAAGTTAGTTAAAAATTATGGCGCTCATTTCTTGCGCATTAAATTTTTAAGTTTCACCACAAATTATGTATATTTGTGGACGAAATCATTTTCATACCCAAAAATTTCGTACCTAATTTTATAATTTGTTGTAGTGATCGTTATCACTAGTGGTGGCGCCTCCTCCACGTGTCACTGTGGATGTCGCTTGCCAGATCCGCTTGGTTTGACTCAACCCGACCTATACATACACTTTGTCCCCACCGATGATCCGGGCGTTCCTCCGTAGCTGCTAGCCCGACCTCACGTCCCGTCTCTCACCGCGCGACACTCCTTCCTTTTCCTCTTCTTTTTCCTCTTCCTCCTTTTTCTTCTTTCATTTTCTTTCTTTCCTCCCTTTCTTCTCCTTTCCTCCTCCTTCCTTGCTACTCCCTCGCTTGTACGCACAAGCCACCAGCCTCATATGCCTCAAAGGAGCCATGCATGCTCGACACATGGCATGCCATAGTGTCACATCACATGGCTTGCCATAGGCGTCACACATGCATGCCTTGCCATGACCAGACATGGCTTGCTGAAGTGTGTCACCCACATGGTTTGCCATGTGTCGCTTAAACCCGCTGTCTCGAACAACATGAAATTCCGACTATCCTCTAATTCAATCAAATTCAACCGGTAGCTAGATTTCGCGAGACGATTCCAACGGTGCAATCCGCTTTATCATTCGAGATCTAGAAAAATCTCAACTTTTCTCTGGACTATTTCGGTAAATTACCGTTTTGCCCCCTTTTTTTTTTAAATTTAAATTTAAAATTTTCACGGGTTTTACACCTGTAGTGATGTCCACTAGGGCTTTGGAAGCTGGTGGTTTGAGCTGAGCAAGAAAGAATCTCAAGAGTCGTTGAATAACCTTACAAGCTTGTGTTGGGCCATATAAAATGGAAGAAATCAATAGGTATGGAAAAGACAACATATGGTAAGTTACCAAGCTCAAAATGATAAGCCACCTGATGTTAACCGCTTGCAAGAGGCCTGCTGAATGCCCTGGTCCAGAGTGAAAATGGCTTGATCATCCTTTTCGTTGAAGCCTCAGAATAATCTCAACTTTGAATTAAGGGTGTTATTGTCAATTCACATATAGGGCACTAAAACCCCATCTGTAAATGACACATTCAAAATTAAAAAATATACTCACAAAAATTTAAACTAACTTCGTCAACAACAATTTCCAATAACATAAATTCTTCTTTAAAGTATAACAACATATCATTAAACTAGCATCTACCAAAAGATAAATTCTTCAAGTTAATAATCTCAAAATATAACATTATAGCAACATAATTCTCAAAATGAAGTTTACAAACATTCAATCCCAAAACAACATAGTCTAGCAATCCTATGTCTTACTAACGAAACACTAATTCAAAAAGTTCTCAACTCTTATCCCTGCCTACCCCAGCATCACTCATCGCCAATGTCTAAGGTACCTGAAAATTATCAATAATAAGGAGTGAGTTAAAAGCCCAATAAAGAATTTTAATACAGTTCATGGATCAAGTACTTTAAAATTCTCAAAATGTGAGATATAACATTTTTCTTTCATTTCCTCAAAAATCCTTAAATAAAATATAAATATTTAAAAAAATGTTTATCAAGTATTTTCTATTTCTCAAACAATTTCATATCATAGTCATATCCACCAATTTTTCAAAAACATATACTCATGATTCTCATAAGTATTTGTTCAAATAAAATGTCCACTATTGTAACTTGTTGACAAAGGACATTTCAAAACATTTTTGCACTTGGTTCTCAAAATAGATTTGTTTCAAATAGAATATAAACTATTATAACCCGTTGACAAGGGATATTCCAAAATACTTACACTATAGGTTCTCAAATCATATTTGTTTCAAATAAAATGTCGACTATTCTAACCCGTTAACAAGGGTCATTTCAAAACGGTTATGCACTTGGTTCTCAAAACATATTTGTTTCAAATAGAATATCAACTATTCTATCCCGTTGACAAGAGTCATTCTAAAATACTTACACTCGTTCTCAAAAAACATATTTATCAAATAAAATGTCAACTATTCTAACCTCGCTGACAAAGAAATGCCATTCCAAAGATTTTACACTCTTGGTTCTCAAACATATTTATTTCCAAATAAAATGTCAACTATTCTAACCCATCGACAATGGTCATTTTGTCAATATAACCCAATTGACTGGTCATTTCGCCAGTTTATACCATTAGCCAAGGCCATATTTGTCAAGTTTATACCCATCGATGCGGTCGATTGTCAAGTTTATACCTATTCATAAGAAAGTCATATTTTTTCAAGTTTATACCTATCGATATAAGGGTCATTTGGCCAAGTTTATACTCAATGATTACGCCGTGACGTCAAGTTTATACCCATTGACCGAAGCCATATAAATCAAAGTCAAATATTTCTTTATGTTTCCAATTTCACAAAAATACAAATATATACCTCCATAACTTTCAATCTTTACTGTAAAATTTCAAATCCATTTTCCATACAAACACTTATTTGATCCATACATGTGATTTTAAATGAATGGAAAATCTCCAAACTCATATTCACATATACTAGCAAAATATTTTGTTTTATAAGAAAAGTCGTATTAATCTTCTCATCCGGGCCCCAAGGAACTAGCAAAAATAAAATAAAATCAAGAAGCATCAAGGAGTCACAAATCACCTGAATAATATGAATAACATCCTATTAGACAAAAAAATAATCTCATTTTTTTCTTTTCTAGGAACCAAAATATGTAAACCTAAAATTTCAAAGGCTCTTTAACTTGAGATTTTCAAACAAATTAGGCCATTTTCCAAGAACCTCAACATCACCCATTTTCCAACTCTATCAATTCCTTAAACTCCTAAAATTAGGTGATTTTGGCCATAAACATTATTTTTGGTTGAAATTCCAAATCTTTTTATAAACAAGTGGTTCGTAGCTTGTAGTGAATCCTTTAGGTTTCAACTAAAGCTGAATAGTCCAAGAACTACCAAAACATTAATAAACTACCTCTAAACAAATTTCAAAATTATGTCTTTCCCACATTCCCAGGGCTCACACTTGAAAGTTTAGGTAACCTTAGATTTTCAAATCTAAGTTTCCAAGGGTGAGAATTTTCCCAAATACATCATACATTAAACCCTAATAAAGTTTCCTTTACTATATGCATTCTAATCATTTCTAGGGTTTCACATTTCAAGTGTTAGAAAGCCCTAGGCTTGCAAATCTACACATTTGAAAACCCTAACTACAAAGAATGAAGAGAAAATGAGAGAAAAAGGGAAAGAAAACAGGAGCTTGTTCGACAAGCTTCCCTCCAAATTTAATAATGAACACCCGAACCTTACAAAGTATGTTTGGGGACTTATTTACCACCCAAAAACAATATAAATTACCAAAATAAAATGCAAGAATCACATGGACAAAATGGGAAGAAATCGGTAAGAGGAACAAAAGTCAAAAGATCGGGCTCGAGACTAAGTAGCTACGAAAAACGGCAGCATTGCAAACAGCGTGTTTGTTGCTTCTTCTCCTGCTTCGTTTCTCATCTCGCTCTTCTCGCCTTCAGTTTCGGAGCTCCGAGTTCCAATTGATTTTTCATGCTTGAGTTGCATCCCTATCTTCACATTTATAGCCTCAAAACTACAAACCATATAAAATGATCAAAAGCATTGCTAGGTCCCAACGCAAGCCAACCTGGTCAATTTGGCTAATTACTACGCAAAGTGCTCAAACCCTGACTTTAAGATTATGAACAAGATACTTATATAATCACTCCCTTGAACTCGACATTGCTAGTCCCTTAGCAAATGAAGAAGAACAGCAATCAAAAGCAAGATGAAATATATATATCTATACAAAAATGGTTTTCAAAATCACTAATGTGATAAAACCCAACTTGCAGCAAAAGTCATCAAAATCCTGCCCAATGACTATAACGCCCCAAAAATACCTTAGAATTTTTATAATAATTTTATTATATGTTTAGTGTATAACCCATAAAATGGGATTTTTCGAATTGATAAATGATAAATGAAAATGTTAAATGTTATATGATCGAAAAATGAGTATATGTGATTGAGTAATAAATGCAATTGTCAAATGATAGAACCCAGAATTTAACTCTAAGTGAGAAAGGTGCATGAAATTTGTGAAAAGAGGACCTAAGGGTCATAAGTTATAAAGAATACATGTCTAAAATATACTAGCGCAAATAGAGAAAGAAGGCTATATAGTGAATTATAAGTAATCCCAGTTCAAAAACGGATTTCTCGTTGTGCTAAACAAAGCCCATGAGGTTTAATGACTTAAGACCACATTTGGTCTTAGAATGCCCATTTGGGAAAAACCGTATTGGAGAGTTTGACAGAGAAATAGGGTTTTGTGTGAAGATGTGGAGATTTGGCACAAACTGCACCTACTTCATTTGTTCATGATTTTGTAAGAAGAAGAAATGAGAGAGTTGTATTTGGGAATCAAGAGATTCAAATGTAAGAAACCAAACCCTAACCCCTTTTCTTTGTGTTTGGCTTGTGAAAACCCCAAATGATGTTGTGTTTTGTATTATTGTAATGGGTTTTGTTATTACTGAGGAGTGTTTGTAAAAAGGGAAACAGTTTGATTTTTTCAAAGGAAATGTCAGAAAATCTACAAAAACCCCTGCTCTGCATGCTATAGGTTGCTATAATCATCTAAATGAAGTGATTCTAATTGGTAAAGAACCGTAAGATATAGGGCTACAAATGTATATAAGGGACAAGAAGAAAATTGTAGCTCTAAGGTCCCTTAATATAAGGCTTAAAGGTGAGTTCTAGCTCACGGCATGTCTGCTTTTGGGTGTTGCTATAGTGTTTTGCCCATAGCTGAGTTTCAGCCACATCCAAATTGAGTGATCACTGGGTAAACTATACTTAGAGAATAATTTACTTGAAGAAAGTGTAAGCAAATTGTTACCCTAAAGTGTCCAAAAAATCTGTCAAAGTGGGAGCTATAAGAACAATGATTCGCTTTTGCAAATTAGAGTAGCTAGATGTAAAATGCAATAACTTGAGTTTTGGTTATCCAAATCGGATGATTACAATCGGTATTAAACCTGTAACCATAGATTCAAATAGTTAGGTGAATAATTACCAATTTACGGAGTTAAACCCCTAAAACTGAGACAACAAGAGTAGAATCGAATGACAAAGATACCGACTAGTTTGGCATTAAATGTCGTGAATCCTGTTTGGGTTATCCAACAGATGACTTAATTTACTAAAAATAGACTCATAGAGCTAATTTTCTGAAGGAAGCATGAGCGTACCGCTCATGTGTCCCCAAAAAATTTTTTCAAGTGAAAGAGTATTCGCACTTCAACCCTAACCAAAACTCCTAGAATAACCGACTAATACGTGGATTGTCATCAGATGGAATAGGGGCTGACAAGGAGGAAAGCCAAGATTTGTGAAGTCAGATTCAAGATTGGAATCAAAGCGATGAGTTTTGGTTTGTTCTCAAACCCTCTCTCTATTTCTAAAATATTTGAATACCATGAAATGATTTGAATTTTGGGGTATGATTAACAAGAAAGGCATATTGATTTGTGTTTGAAATAATTTGTTTTAAGTGATTTGAGACAATTGCTTGTGAAACGACTTATAAGAAAAATTGCATGAATGTGGTAACAGTTTTATTTGCATACAAATGTATATATATATACTATTGTAATTGTATTGAATGCATTTAATGTCTCTTAAAAGAATGTTAACCGTTGAATTCGAAGTTAAGGATAAATTGGTATACCAATAAGAGTCAAACAAATGTACTATTGTGGCATATCGATCCGTAGCCTGGGACAAGATTCGAGAGGCCACCAACCGAGTACATATTTTTATAAAATCAGGTTTACACCTATCGTAGCTCCAGCGGACTGTGCTTCTGATTCGCTATTTCGTGGAATTGAAAGCATAGATTAAATT